>JAQIXI010001606.1:0-12969 GCA_034700165.1 Galumnidae sp. Gr-Ori-00277 | reverse complement strand
GGGGAAGAGCACTGAATACACCTTTTTTGGTGAACTTCCATATTATGACAAATGTTAATAACAGAGGGCTCTCTCTCCATAACTTTTTTAACATATTTTTCTTACTGTAAATATGTGCAAGATGGTTTTTCAAGAAGTGGAAAATTTTTGAATATAATGAAATCGTTTGAAAACTTTGTTTAGTTTTATTTTATCGAAATCAGACCAAAGTTTAACCTAAAAAATTGTTATAAAAGATATTTCTGATAGATTATTTAATATCAGGCAAAAAAAAAATTTTTCTCATGGATTATATTTTAAAGAAAAGAAAAAATTAATTATGAAAAGTTATTCCACCCATTTATCCATATTTGTAGAAATGAGTAAATATTAAATATAGTATTAGACTATTAATAATTATAAAAATGAATAAAAAATCAGTGACTCTTCTTCTGGGAAAAGTGCCAAAAGTGCCAAATCTATGGAAAGTAATAGTAATTTTACCGACAGTTAGTTGTGAACCGATTGCTCCGGTTTTTCACGTAATCATTTATTTTTAAGTATTACTTCCCTTCTCTTTAGTGTCGACCCAACGATACGATTGTTTCAAATAAAAAACATATAATAAACTCAAAGAAGTTATACTCTATTTATAAATTGTTGAGAAAAATAACTCAAATGTTGTGTAGTCTTAGTCTTAGTCCTCAAGAATTATAGAATAACTTTAAACGAATTTTTGATTCTTCTCTTCATTTTTTAATTCCATTGAATGTGACTTTTGTACACTATTTTTGCCCTATTTATGTTCTAGTTCAGTTCACTTCACTTCAATATTTCCCATTAGAATAACAGCGAAAAATTCATTTATTTGTGAGAATTACAACAATTTGATTTCATAGAAATTTGATAACCTAGTAATTTATAATTATTATCTAGTAAAATTTTGTTTTATTTATTAAATAATAATTTTATTATTATATTAAATGTGATTTTAATAATTATTTTAAATTATAATAAAATAAACATTTAATTAATGTTTGCAATCAGGAGTTACAAAGAAGACACCGCCTATGAACAGTGCTAAACCTCCTGTGCCATATAAACCGCCCGGTCTTTTACATAAACCACTCGTAAATAAATTGAAATCAGGTATTAAACAAACATTTTCTTGAAAAAGTTGTTTACTTACTTCAATCACTTCGGAAAACTTTTACTGACTATTGATTTATATCTGGATGTTCTGTCTATGAGTTCTTTATTTCCACTTTTCTATCAATACTTCTCTACTCTTTTCTAAAAAAACCTGTGCTCTGAATGTCTGCCAAAAATAATAATAACGAGACTGAAGTGAAAAACTCAATAAATAATAATATCGACGATAAGAACTGTTTGGATTCACAAAATCCGCCGACAATTCAGGTCATACCCACTGATAATATTAGTCTCAAATCAGAGACCACTTGTCTTAGTAGACCCTTAAAGTTCAGTGCAACTGACCCTGGACATACTACTGGGCCAACGGATACTACAAACAATCAAACGTAAGTTTATAACTACTTATTTGATAAATGAGTCATACCTTGTTTACTTTATGCCATATTTCAGAAAAGAGTATTTATAGATAAAATTAATTATTAACAATAAATAAATATTTATAAAACGATATAAAATATTTATTTAATTTTTTATAGAAAAGATAAGTTTAGTAACGCTTATGACGTCTCTGAAATCCAAAAGGAGGGAACTCTAAGCAGTCGGTCCTCACGATTCCCGACATTAATTCAATGTCAAAGTGACTCCACTGAAGAGAAAACCGTCTGTTGTACTAATTTGGCCCTCAATTTGTATAACAAAGCATTAGAGTCAGCCAAAAGAGCACTTCCTCACAAGTAAGTCATCATTTTTGTGAAACTTAAGAAACTAATATAATTTGAAAAACAGAACGAAAAGAGGGCCGCAATTCCCTCGAAGTTTTGGTGAAGACTTTGAGAGCATCGGTCCCGAAGGTTTCAATTACTTAGACGACGGACAGACAGAGTGCTCGTATGACTACCGCGACATTGAGTTTAATAGAGAGTCATTGGTTAGACCCGATGTCTTGACTCAAAACGCAGAGCTATCTTTTCTAATAACCGATCCCTCTCGTGAACCGACAAATTTGAATGAACTCCAAGCAAAGTATGGTTTACCCGAAGAGCCAGAAAGAGTGCAGCCCTACAAACCTCAGCAAACTATAAACAATTTGATGCCAAACGAAAAGGCAGTGAATCCTAAGATAAACAGTAAAAAGTCTGAACCAAAAATAGAAGTCGCGATCAATAAAGACTCGGATATAACTACTGATACGTCTGACACCACAACCAATACTATTGAGGCCGGAATAATAGTGAGAAGTCGTCCCTCATCTCTTGTTGAAAATCAATTGACTCCAGCATTGATAGCAACACCAGAACCTGTGCCCAGCACTTCGTCATTCATTTCAGAAACCGTAACCATTGATTTGGAACAAACAGCTCCCAATACCAGTGCTATTGAAGTGAATACAATGAACCCACAAATTATAATAGAAAGTGAAGTTAAAGAACCTTCACTTGGATTTAAAACCAGACCATTAATAATGTCTCCGGACTCACACTTTGATAATATGGATCAGTTGGCAAAAAGGACTTCACAACTAATTATTGAAAACGCCTTTGAATCGATCGCTAAATCTAAAGCAGAAGAAACTCAAAAAGATATGAATGAAAAGCCATCGAAGAAGTCTTCGACTGAATCCAATACTAAGGATTGGAAAAAAGATAAGAAATTATTGGAAAAAAAGTTAAAAGAAGAGGAAAAGAACCGCAAAAAACTAGAAAAAGAGTCAAAAGATTTTGAAAAAAAAGAGAGAAAGAAATTATTCGATAGATTTAGATCTGAAGACAAACAGAAAAGAAAAATACAGAAAAAACAAAAGGAATTCGAAAAAATCAAAAGAAAAATGTCTGAAAAGAATCCAAAGGATTCAATTAAAGTAGACATCGACGCAGACATTGAAGCCGATGATGAATACGAACCCCCGGAAGGCTTTCGCGACCGACCATATGAAGACATCGATGACAAACAAAAGGAAGAGACAAGTGTTAGCCTAAAGGTTTCAACAGAAGAGCCCTCCACTGAAGAAGTGGTTAAAATGGAAGGCTTTGGAAATATTAAAGAAATTGGAGTGACTTATGTTCCTTCAGATGATGGCATTGAAAATGAAAATTATGTCGAAGAAAACGAACCAAAACTTAAATCAAAGTCCAGTTCTTTTCGTATTCCAAGAATTGAATCCTTTAAAACAAAAGTAATCGGAATATTTCCGAAGAAAACTCAAAAAACAAACAAAAAATCTGATCCAAAGTCAGAAGACTTGAATGCAAATCAAAGTCAAGTTTTGCCTGAAATAGTTGTCAACTCAGGTGACAGTCAAAGGAAAATACCTGAATATGAAAACGTTGACGAAACAACTACTGAATCAAAAGTGAGGCCATCCGTTACATATAATGAGCCGAATGCCAGTCAATGGGAAACTGAAGACGAAGAAAGACAACAATTCCTCGAAAGAGTGTCGAGAGTGGAATCGCCTAAAATTGGGGCCAAAAAACGCAAAAAGTCGAAAACGAGAGCAAAATTGGATCGATTTAAAGCTAAAGCCTTCGAATCGTTGCCTAATATCAAGTCTATTGTACCCAAAGTTAAAGGACTGGTAGGCCGTAAGGAAGAACAAACTCAGGACATGGATTATGAGAAGTTTATCTCTGAACACACTTCTGGTCGCCATCGATTTGATTCTGATTTCGATTGTGTCTCGGATTCAGAATTATGCGATTCTTTGCGACGAACAGGAATTATGAGCACAGGTTTAGGAAGACATCACGTCTATGAAGAGATGGCTGCCACCCAAGAAAGGGTAGATGCATATATGAGTCCAGTGGCCGGTCCTCTAAGGCCTCCGCGCAGATTCTCGAGCCTTAAAAATATTCAAAAAGTCTCTTCAGTTCCAACTTTGGCCACTCAAGTACTGTTCAAACCAAGACGAATACCACCGCCCCGCCCACCGCCACCTCGACCTCCGCCCCCAAAGACTATACCGATGGTTACAATAACCATAGATTCGAGTTCGCGGACAAACTCATTGAAACGACGACCAAAACAAAAGGTTCCGCCGGAAATATATTACAATAATTTACGTATGAATTTCAAACCAAAGCGTCGTTTCGTTAATCTCAAGCCAAAGCATATGGAAGTGTTGGCTACTTATGATGAACCGAAGCCACCCCTTCCTATTTATAGTAAACAACAAATACCGACCGTCAAAGCGATGAGAGCAGAGAGTCTTCGAAGAGTTAATCAAAAGAATGCTCTGAACACTGCTTTGACTCGAAGTTTGTCAATGCCTTTGAAGGAGAAATTCATTCAAAACAATATCATGACTGATGTGAAAGTAGGTCCCACTCCTCCGCCCAGACGTAAACACAAAGCACAACGCAGTCAAACATCTGATCCCTTGGATTGGCAGCCCTTTACGTGGAAGACTCGTCGATGCCGTTCTTTAACAGAATTGGATGTCAGAAAGAAAAGAGATATTCGCTCAAAGCGTACCCATAATTATGAGAATATACCGCCCAAAGAGGGTTCGCGATCGCGACCGCCTCGACCCTTACGCCCACCTCTTCCTAAATCTTATTGTTCTTCAACTTCTTCTTTACACTCTTCTAAACGCTATTTTTCAGATAACTTTCATATTTATGCTTCGATTTCTCGAAAAGGTCCGAATGCTAATCGTCCACTACCGCCGCCACCCGTCCCACCCAGACCTAAATTTATACCAGGTATGCATTTTCTTACAAAAATATTATAATGTTGTCAACATTGTTAACTACAGTGAAAGGGGGGACACCTCTGCCCAAAACAAGAGATGTGAGCGTCAGTACAAAAGATAACGGTTTGATAAAAGTCTGTGAAAAACAGACTCAAATCGATGCCAGAAATCAATCGATTTGCGAAGACGTCAACGGAAATGTCGAATTGGAACTGGAATTAGAAGCAGAGCGAACCCCCACTAATCCATTGACGCCGACGACGCCCACTAATCAGACTCAAGTGGTATTTCCTCAAACAAGGGTTGTGAACACTAACGGAGATTTAGCTCAACAATGCGAGGGTCTGAAGGAGTCGACCGGCACTCTGTCTTCCATTACAACTACAAATTGGTTCGACGCAGAGTATGTGCCCGAACCAAATGCTCATCCATACAATGACTACGATGAGGACACTCTCAACGATGATATTAGTTCTCTCGCCTCTGTTTACCAGTCACTTAGTTCTGACGTCACCGTCACTCAATCGCGAGAACAAACACCAGTTCCAGAACCAGAAGACGATGAGACGCCACCTATTGAACAAAGTAAGAGGACTGCACCAAAACCAGGTCAATTAAATATTTAACTTTTAAGCTCTTTAAAACATATATTTATACCTCAGCCGTCAGATCCCAGTCAACAAAAGTGATGACAGAAATTCCATCAGAAAAACCAGTGCCCCGACGGTCCCTCCCATCAGATAAAATCGATACCGAAGACAACGAAGAAATGTTTGGAATGAGTCATGAAATGCACACAGAATTGAAGAATATTTTAGAAAAAAGGATTTCAGACCTCTCATCGGAAAGACCGGACAGTTTGGCCTCATCTGAGACTTCACTTCGAGAGGTAAATCATATTTATGTTATTTTAACTCATTTAGTGATTATTTATTTGGTTTTTGGATGACTTCACACATTTTCTTATCTTTTGTTTTTTCATTTCTCTCTTCACTTCCCACTCTCTTCACTGACTTTTCAGCAGAAGTTCTGAAAAATATCTTTCATTAAATCGACTAAAAAAGAATCGAATGAATGAAAACCAGATTTATTTGTTGAAGACATTACTTATCAGTAATTTATAGAAATTTTAGTAATAATTGTGTTATTATTTCCTCGATTTTAATGTTTGTTGTTTTTCAAAGGAATGTTAAGCAATCGATTGACTCTTTCTCTTGTATTTTGTATCGATATTTGTTAATAACTGGTAAATAAACTTTCAAAATTCCCAAAATACTCTTGCGCACTTTGCACCACTATGTCTTATTTACTTTGAAATCACCATTATCAATCTAAAATTATCATCAAATTATGATATAGCGCTCAAAATTTCAAATAATCCCTCATTTGCTTCAATACATGTTATCCAGACATAGCTAAACTAGTCGGTCTCAGGGGGTATTAGGAGAGGGTATTTTAGAAAATAAATTGCCAGACCTAGTGCTTGCCCATAGACGTAATGTTAAGGTCTTCAAGCCACAGGGGGGGGGGGGGTTTAAAATACCCCTCCCTTTCGCCATCTCTGATGTTATCGTTTATTAGTCGATAAGATATGAAACTCAATATACAAAAGTTGGCGGCAATTATGCAAACTTACGCTACATTTATACCCACTTTAGTTATATCTGACGTAATGGACACCCATTTAACCCAATATAACTCAATATAAGTGTTATTTCATTTTAATAGTTTGAATGTATAGCAAAGGTTTTTATATTCTATTTTTATTTCTTTCTATTATTTATTCTTTGAATGTCTAAAAACAATTAAAAATTTAACAAAAAGTTTCCTAATTTATGAGTCATAAGAGAGGAAATAGAATCCAGGTTTTAAAAAAACCAAGAGCTTGGATATCCTACTTTACTTATACCTCATTAATTGACTATTGTTTCATTTCATGAGAGAAAATGTCAAATATTGTGATAAATATATCAAATACTCATTAGTTTTGCTAATAAAACAGGTATTCATTAGAAAGTGTTACAAACGATACCATATATTCACAAAATTATTAAATAAATATTAATTCTGTTTTAAATCCATAAAATAAATCAATTCTTTTATAAACAATTTTTTTGAGATTTAATTTATACGAAAAAGAAATCTATTATTTATGTGTCGATTGAATATTGAAAACAATTGAAATGTTGTCTCATTTGTTGTCAATAAACTACTTTCCGATAGAATTCAAATGAGAGGTAACACCTTTTGATTGGAAATACTTGAAAAAAGTGTGCGGGTGTTCTCAAATACTTCTTGGAAAAACTAAAAGCAATGTTCTATTATTTGATTGCAATTTTAATCACTTTAATCATTGGATGGTTAGTAAAAAAGTTAGTCGAGGTATGATAAAAGTCATCAAGCTTTATTACTCTATGTTTATACTTTGTCGTCACCATGTAGCTTTTCCAGATTGAAATTAATTGCTTGTTTATTTATAATAGCAGTTTTATTAGGAATGCTTTTCCATCTAAAAATAAATTATTTTATATACACTATTGGTTACCACAAACCTTACCCTCATTTGAAGCAAACATTTTCTAAAGAATAACACTTTTTTCTGTTCTCTCAATAAAATCCCATAAATCGTTGATTTTTCTTATAATCTAATCTGAATTTTCTTATCTCTAATACTCGACATAATTTTCTTACATTTCTTCTCATAATAACATAAACTTTAATAATTGGTATTTAGTTTTGAACTCAAAAAAAATTCTCAAATCACTCATCATTTTTGTCAAATAGTGACCCGAATGAACACTAACTCACCAATGCTTAAACCAATGGAATATTTACAGTTTTAAACTAATTTGTATGAACTTGCAATTTGTGTATTAATTATATAGTCATGTGATCGTGCTAAGTTTAAAATTTGCAAATTTTAAAAGATTTTTCCTGTTTTGTGTTTTCCATTTGTAAATGACCATGATAACTCTATATTTTGTGAATCGCAGGAAAAGTAATCATCAAATTCCAAAAGAATTCTTAAAATGGCTAACCTTGGTTATTTTAAAATTTTAAATCTCATAATAACTTAATTGAATGACTATTTATCTTTTAATTTATTTTTAAAAACTTATTTCGTGAATGAATTAGTTTTTGGCTGATTATTGTCTGTTGTGTTAACCCCTGACTGAGTGTCTCGTTATTTGTCCCCCAAATCGCTGAACTACTGACTACTGACTATTGACTACTGAATACTATTCTCTCTTTCAGTATAGCTTTAATCGTCCGATAATTGACTTAACATTTAATTCCAAAAACCAGATAATAATGACTAATATTGAGAATAATTGTGACGATAATAAGGGGAACGAATCGTTCCTTTGGCCGACACAAGAAGTCCGTCACTCGCCTTCAGCTGATTCTCTCGATTCGCAGCCAATAGAATCGTCATCTGATGGCGACGACTATAGCCTCTCGTCAGCCAACGAACAGTCCGATGAGTTTCATAAACGAAAACAATTACAGAAACTCTATTTTATCGCCAAAGAGTTATATTCTTCCGAAGAAGTATTTATTGATGTCTTAAGACTATTGAACAATGATTTTCGTGAGGCTGTCAAAGAGCACATCCCAGAAGAAGTGCTCAATTCTATATTGAAATTATTGCCACAATTATTACAAATTAACGAACAATTGTTAAGTGATCTCAAGACAAGAATAGACGACTGGCACAATCATCAAAGGATTTCTGGTTAGTGGAAGTTTGCAATTGAGCTAGGTGCAAATTTAATTACATCATATCTTTATTTCATTTGTCAGATGTTTTGGTGAAAATCTGTCCGTTTCTGAAACAATACTCACTTTATATCCGCGACTTTGAGAACATATCAGCGAACTATGACGAGGCTCTGCGACGATACCCATCCTTTGCGTCAGTCGTCAAACAATTTGAGTCAACCCCCAGATGTCAGAAGTTATCGGTTAAACATTTTATGTTAAAACCTGTCCAACGAATACCACAATACCGACTCTTACTGGACGACTATCTTAAACACTTAAACCCTGACTCTGAGGACTACCTGGACACTTGTAATGCCTTACAGATAGTGTCCCAGGTCGCAGAACACGCCAACAATTCTATGAAGTCCAACGAAAACCTTTCAAAACTCCTTTCCTTACAAAACAGTATTATTGATGGCACGGAAGTCATTAAACCGGGTCGTCTCTTCATCAAAGAGGGAGAGTTAATGAAATTGTCACGAAAAGGGATGCAGGAAAGGTTCTTCATTCTGGTTTGTATTTCTTTATTTATTCAAATTTCTTTTATTTGAATTTTATTCCAAAAAACACTTTTAAAATATCCATTAATTGAATTTTCTTTGACTATAAAATAGTTGAGTGTTTGGGCGAAACCGACACAAAACTGTTTCGTTTATCTTTTTTTTTTATTAAATTATTTGTTTTTCTTGAAAACAGTTCAACGATTGTCTGATGTATTTGACTGCAGTACAAAACGGTGTGTTTAGAGTAAACCACGAGTTGTCGCTCACAGGAATGAGAGTATCGCTGCCAACACAACAAGACTTTCAAAATGAATTCTCAGTTATATCGCACACCCGATCTTTTTCATTAGCAGCAAGGTTGTTTCTATTTATATTAAACAATTTAACTCTTATTTGAATGTTTTAGATCACCCAAAGAAAGACAGGAGTGGGTGACTGCACTCAATAAAGCCATTGAAGAAAATATTAATAAAAGAATATCATTCGCCAAACCAGCGGTAAAATCAACAAACCTTACAAGGTTATTCCTAATTAAACATTTAATTAAATGTTTAGAGTCTTTATGGCGGTGATTCAGAGGGTCTGTCGTTAGGAAACTGCGCTCCCGTTTGGATACCAGACGCCAGAGTAACGATGTGTCAGTTATGCACCGAATCATTTAGCGTTACATTTAGAAGACATCACTGCCGTTGTTGTGGGAAAGTTGTGTGCAGTGCTTGCAGTCAAAATAAGGCACCCCTTCCTTACCTAAAGAATAGAACGGCACGAGTTTGTGACGAATGCTTTGATAAATTCACTCAACAATTACAAATACTTGACAGTCAAACCTCACAGATGAGTGCCAGTAGTGGTGAAGTGGGCGCTTCCGCCTCAGATACTGACGAGGGCTGGAATCTGAAGGAATGGCGCCAACAGTTCGCCAGAAATTTAATTCGAAAGAGTAATCGAAAGGCTAAACAACGATACGTTCCCTCTGTTCTCAAAGAGGTCTCATTTTTAATTTAGAGTAAATTATTTAATAAATTTGATTTTGTTTATATTTAAAGGTGAGCGCAAATGACGTGGGTTCTCTGATATCAGGGTATTTGCATAAGAGAGATGGAAAACGGAATTGGAAGAGGTATTGGTTTGTCATTAAAGAACTCGTTCTCTACACTTATAAAGCGAGTGAAGATGTGGTGGCCCTCAAGTCCTTACCTCTTCTCGGTTTTAAAGTGGAGACACTAAAGGAAAGCGTGGATGGCATCGATCCCAAATCATTATTCCAATTATCACATCCGGGTCAGCCCAGTCTTATGTTTAGAGCAGAAACCATAGGCTCTGCCGAACGGTTAGTATTTTTCGATTTTAATTATAATTTTTAACTGTTTTTGAAATTTTACTGAAAAGTTGGTTGAAAGCTATGCAAACGGCCACAACTCTGGAGTGACTTTAGGTAAAGACATTCGACTGTATTTTCATCATTTGTTTAATAGTTATTTCATTTCACTTTATTTTTGTTTTAATTTATTGTTTTCTTTTAATTCATTTGAATTTTGTTAATAATTGACAAAATTAAGGCTTAAATTTAAAAAACACTTAATTATTGGAATTTCATTCAATTAGTAATAAATTTGTGTAAAAATAGATTTACTTATTCTAGTCTTAAATATTTAAATCCATTTAATTTTTAAAAAATTGTAAACTTTATATTATTTTAATTTTCATTTTAAAGACCAAAAGCTTATAAAACATTGACTCTTAAAAAGCAATTCATGTGAAATGTTTGGATGAAAAAGAAAAATTTCAGTACAAAATCATTACCTAATAATATATGAATCTTTAAATCTCTTGACCTTCAAAAAGGTTCGCACTTTTATCTCTTTAGTCGTGAATTTAAGGGGAGAGAGAGAGAGAAGAAAAGGGAGAGAGGGATGAGAGAGAGAGAGAGAGCACAGAAAAGGGAGGGATGGAGAGGTGAGAGAGATTTTCACAACAAAAATATTGAAGTTTTAATGATATTCATTGCAAATTTCTATCGGGTTTTCTCTTGAATTCAAAGAGAAGGTTACTTTAATTACAGGAATAACAAGTTTTTTAATTCAAAGAAACGCTTCATTTCTGGAAAATGAAAGTTTTAAAAAACGGTTTTTATGTTTATTGGGCGCAATAAACTTTCCAAAAATCTTCTCAATATTGAGGGACAGACACTTCCAATGAATCCATTTTTCATGAGACGTTTTTCAAATTTTTATTACATTCTATTAAAAAAATGTTAAACATTTTTATGGAATTTCCAAATACCTGTCTATTAATTGAGCCCTTTCTTAGTTAGTTTTTATTTTGGTTATTCCAATGTTAGACTAGCAACAATTACTCTCTTTGTGTCAGATTTGATCAAATTATCATTTCGTGAACTACAAGTACTCCAACTTTTAAGTTTATAAAATTCTTAATTATAAAGACGGACAGTCCCCCAGTCCTTGACTTTTGACCACTTCTTAGTTTAAGTTCTTTTTAGTTAAACATTAAGAAAAAGTTAAATCACTAAAAATGATTAAATTCATTGGGTGTACACCTCAAGAAAAAATTAATCCGGGCTCTCTCTCTCTCCCCTTTCTCTCCCCTCTCCCTCTCTCTCTCCCCTCTCCCTCTCCCATAACTTAATTTTATACAATTCGAGAGACAATTGAAGGTCTTTTAAAATAATAAGAATAAGTAATAAATTATAAATTTTACTAAATTTTTTAATATCAAAGAAATTCAGAAAAGGTCCTGGCATAAAAGCTCATTATTCATTTGTAAGTATTTTCATATAAACAAGCTTATTTTTCTAATTTCAATGATAATAAGTTCACAAATCAATTGTAATTTATTTATTTTTGTCGTAAAATATATTAAACGAAATGAATATATTGTAAGTGAAGTGACTTTATTTGAAGTATTATTTAATTAAAAAATTAGAAAATCCTTTAATAAAGCGATTGAAGGCTAACGACTGCTAATGACTAACGAATACATTTACCTTCAATTTATTCAAAAGGAATTTAAAAACAGACCACAAAACGATGATATTATCTTAAATTTTATTCTTCGACAATCATTTTATTTCATACAAAAATATTTTTATTAAAAGAAACTTAAAAGAACATAAAAATACCTTGCAATTCTAATTTCCATTTAAATGTAATATGTGTTGTAAACTTGCTCAAATTATCTAATACTAATAAAAAGTATGAAACTTTCCTGGATAACGTAATACGAGTGAAATTATTTTTATGACTTCTGAATGTTAATGAATTACTGATAATTATTAAGAAATTTATTTGAGTTTTTAAAAACTTTTCAAAAAGAAATCATTAAACGAAGTAAAATAAGTTATTTGTATATAAATTTAATGGTTTAACTAGGAGTTGTTTAATATAATTTTGATTGGTACTTTTACAAAAAAAAAGTTAAGCACTTTTCTAATTTATCATTAATTTAGAAAAATTTTTCCTTAAATTATGTTATTTTTGTGGAATTGTTTGTTATCTATCCCTTACTTAAACCACAATTTAATGTTAAATTCCGGCAAATTTTTCAATTCAATAAAATTTATTACAAATATTAATGTTTTTATTGACATCATTTTAATAGCTTATCCTCGATTATAAATTGAGATAAATTATTCTTATATTAATCGCGTTATAAATGTTACACAATTTACACTCTTGTACATTCTTCTACACTCTTTGGTAATTTATACTAAAAATGTTCACATTTTTAACGAACCATTTTATTTGTGACTTAAAGCAAACCATCGATAATAAAATTCTTTTTTTATTAATAAATATTCAAGATGATTTTATTTAATAAACATGTTTTGGGATAATTAAATCTTGACATCATTAGTGT
>JAQIXI010001605.1:0-12970 GCA_034700165.1 Galumnidae sp. Gr-Ori-00277 | reverse complement strand
TCTCTCTCTCTCTCTCCCTCTCTCTCTCATCGCCTGAATTGATGTTTTATTATGAATTAAAACACAAAAAGGCGAAAAGGATTAAAATAATCCGATAACAAAATCGGTGTCTTTTATAATAGAAGACACTTTTCAGTGCATAAAGTTTTCAATGGCGTAAAGATTTAGCGGTAAAAATACTTACGTATATATACCTCTAAAATGCAAATTTATTCACAATTCATATTAGGTTTTGATTAAAAGTGTTATTAAAGATTCAAACTTTAGTTCCATCAAAATGTTGGCTCAAAAATTGGTCTCAAATTATATGTTTTTAGTTTTAATAGTGTTTAATGTGAGTGTCGTTCTGTCCATCAAAAGAGAAAAACAGAATGTGACGGATAACTTAATCGATAAAGAACGGGATGCGCGACAGTGGGGCGGATATGGAGGGCCTGCAGTTGGAGGTATTTCAATATTGTATAGAAAGTTGACCTTGCTAACTACTTTATTCACAAATTGAGACTATGGTTTGAGTAGTTTTGGGGGTCCGATTGAGTCCATAATAATAGGACTGTTAGTTGTGGCCGGATTTGTTGTCATCGGAATTCCATTCTTTCTCCTTTTCCTCGGACTTTTCAATGGCGGTGGGGGTGGAGGACTATATGGTGGAGGCACCGGTCTTGGGGGCCTAAATTTAGTGCCGACCACAACAACAGCAGTGACCGGACGAAAGAAGAGAGGAATTAACTCACTTTTGCCTGAAGTAAATCCAATGATTGAGAAGAAACTAATTAATGCTTTTGAGAATTTCATTCGAACCCCCGATAAGATTAAATTAATTGAAAAACTTTTTGACTCAATGGTTGGCAATTAATGTTCTTTTGTTCTTATAAATGGTTCGCACCTTTCCTTTAATAAAAGGTTATTTTATTTTAAAGTTTTCGTTTTCTAATTTATTTTTTTTTTTTCTAAAAATAACGGTTTAATTAAATTGAAAATTATTTTGTGTTTAAAGTGATTTAATTGGAAAACATTTATTTGTTTGCAAACATTAATCTATTTTTAATGCAATAAAAACTAAATCAATATTTTCTCAAATTATTGTCAATAGTTTTAATACAAATTTGTTTTTTTAAATAAAAAGAAGAATTGAAGCAATTTTTAGTTAAACCACTTTTAAAGAAAAATCGAGTCTCGGATTAAAAAAGAAAATTTGATTTTCTTTCATTAAAAATAAGATAAAAACAAAACTTAATACAAGACTCTAATATTGAGAACGAGTCCAAAGTATCCCAAAGTTGTAAGTGAATGGAGTGCAGTCTGAGAGGATCCTGGTGTGGATGGTGTGGACGGACGGGTAAATATTTGCTACTATTCGTTATACTACTGACCTAAAAGTGTGACGTAATTGCCTTGAATTGATCTCTAAGGTCAAGGTCTCAATTAAATACGATCCCAATATTGTGGTGAAGTAGGAGTTTTGACTCGACATCACAATCATTTCGCTCACGACATATATAAAGACCGAACCCCTCTTTGCTTAAGATTTACTACAAAACATTCAATTAGTTTGTATTAGTGCTCGAATTGATTCGAGGAAAAGCACATTTTCTTTCCAGTGAAACAGTGAATCAAATAACTCGAGTGTAAGTCCTTTTTCAACACTTTCTGTGTTCTTACAGTTTGTTATCTCTTAAAGTCTAAGACTTAGACAATAATAGAGGGTTTTATAATAAATATTCTGTTTTTTATCTTTCAATGAATTTTTGTTCTAACTTTCAGTCAATGGCCAAAACAGTGCCAATCATTTCTCTTTTCATCATATTTTGTGCCAATCATTGCATTTGTGCCAATTTATTACATAATCTCGAAGACGAATACGACTTAAACCAATTGAAACAATTAAATGAAATCATATCGCGAAGAGTAGACGTCGACCGTCAGGTATGCAATCAATTAAATATATCTTAATTTTGTCAAATTGTGTTTAATCGCTGTCTAAATTAAATTATTTCTAATGAAATGACAGAAAATGTTTTTACTTAATTTGAAAATAAAAGTGAATACAATTAATGATTCCCTTAAGTTAAGGCCTTAACTCTTAAAAATTCCAATCATTTAGTTTTTAATTAAATACAAAATTATGGGAAAATTTTTTACTCACTGAAGATCTTTATTCTAAAGCCGTAGAATTTCTCATAGAATTTGGTCACTCTTTTGATAAATTGAACAAAACTTTTATAACAATTATATAACCTTGGTAAAATATTTCAACATTGAATAATCATTTAAATTGATAAAACCTTTTAATACAAATTTGTGAGAAAAATTGCTTCTTAATAGTTTGCTGACAGCATTTTTGGCAATAAATTGTCACTTATTATCATTTATAGATTTATAAATTTTATACTAATTGTATATATAATAAATTACATTCTATTCACAAAATTTATGTTTAAAATAATATTAATTAAATAAAATATTTTCATCGGTTTCTTTGAGAGAAAAAACGGATCAAACGATAAAAAATATTTAATTCTCTGTCGAATAATTAAATAACAATTTATTGAACCCATTATGCAATTGATAACATTTTATGGTTTTATCCATTTATCGATTAGTGTTTAACTATTGGTTTGATTTAATTTATGGCTTTTATACTATATTATTATAAATATTATCCAGGCTAATTATTTAATATTTAATTCATTATTAACCTGGAGTTAAAATATTAATATTCGTTTTACATTTTTTTTCTAAAGTTATTTAAAATAGTTTTAGTGATAAAAATTTCAATAATTAATTAATTTTCTTAAAATAACTTATTATTAGAGCATTTGATTAAAATCAATGTCATTAATAATGAGCAAGGTGAAACTAATTTTTTTTAAAAACAACAGTAAATCCTAAAAAATTTGGATTATTTTCTTTTCCCTAATATCGCTATCATTTTATTTATCAAAAATCAAATTAATTACTCATTTAAACAAAAAAATAATTCGAATTCAATGAATATTAACTAAAGATTATAATTTGAAAAATTTCTGAATTATTTTAAACTAATTTCTTTACATGATTGATAATTGAACTTGTTATTTATTGAAACTTCTCCCTATAGATAGATTTACAATTTATAGTTATAAGAGTAAAGAGAATAAAGACTAGTAGTAGTGAACTCATTTTGAAATGAACTTGAATTGAATTGAATTGAATTAAATTGATTTCTTTGTTTGCAATAAATTTTTGACTTCAATTAAAAGTATTTCGATTTGAAATTATTCCTAAAAATATTATATCGTTTATTATATAATATATATTCAAAGTAAGAATATTTTAATTTTGATTATTGATGGGTCACGTCATCAAATTTTAGGCAAATCATCAGAATTAATGAAAACTTCAACATTTGACTGGTTTTTCATTGAAGTTCAATTTAAGCACAGAATAAGCCCAAGAGAGGGGAAGCTCTCGTTTTTCTGTAAAAAATATCAAAGAAATTTGTTTGATTTTTAGGTCAAACAATATGTAAACTAGATTTTCAAATATGAAAAAAATGTGAAAAATTGAAATTCTTATTAAACGAAATTTATGCCAATTATTTATAACAAAATTACTCTAATATTTAAACAAATTATTTTAAATGAGTTAATAAATAAAAGTCAATAAGTTTTTGAGACCGGAATTCAATATTAAATAAATTGATTTTCTAATTATTAGGGTCTAATCGGTAGTTCACTTTTGGGCGGACCTCTCGTTAGTATATTTGATAATTAAATAAGAGATGAATGAATGACATAAAATTTTTGTGTGTCAGGCAATCGCCGCTTTCCTATTCGGTTTACCTGCTTTGCCGGCACTACTTATGGCACCTTTGGCTGTGGCTGGAATTAGGCCTACAATAGGAGCGGTCGGCCAATTCATGAATAGTGTTAATCAAGGCAATAATATATTTCAAGGGATTGCATCACTTATGATGCCGCCGCCAAATGATCAAACTCCATCCGCTTCTGAGACCTCCTCAACCACTTCAGGCGTCGGCACTTCTAGTGGTGAGCATTAAAACATTAAACTATTGTTAAAACATTTGAGACATTGAATACATTTCACACTTTTATACTAAAGTTTAATTAAAATCAAATTTAAATTCATAACAAAATATTTTTTAAGTAAAAGAAAATCAATGAAAGCTTTTATTAATAAAGAAATTAAGGCATAAAATGTGATTTTAATTAGAGTCAGAACAAGCAAAAAATAAATTTACATAATTACCACGATGATTATTTGTCATGTTTGCATATTAAGTAGATAAATAGGTGATCAAAGTATTGCTTCATTTAAAGGTTTTCTCATTAATAAAACATTAGTTTTCCTTTAATTAAATCAATTACTTTACTTTACTTTACCTTACTCAATTCTTAAGTATTTTAAATGAATTCATTAAATCAAATCGTAATAAGTATTAAAATTATCTAGATTTGTCCAAATGCCAAGTTTAACATCAATTATTGATTATCTAATGAAATAAATTGACGTAAAACTTATTTTTGACGGCTATTAATATTTACAGATTATAGGTCTCAAACTTTTCATTTAAATATTGAACTCAATCCGAATGAAGTCTAATCAGAATAAATTTAGAAATTTAGTTCATCTGATGGATGCAATAACACAGACATAACCAGAGTCATAGCACTAACCATAACACTATACAAATTTTGATAAATAGTTTTCTAATGAAACTCATTCTTTGAGAGCCATTAAAAACATGGAATTCGTATAATTTATTTATTTTACTGTTTTTATTATATCCAAAGACATAACATAACTAACATTTATTACCATGATAGTTTAAGTTATCATCGAATGATTTACAAAATATGATTCATAATTAAAATCTTTATTTTAAATCTTTTATTTTTTTTATTTCAACGAATAGGAAATACGGGAGGCTTTGCTTCAGCCCTCAGATCAATCTCTGAACTGATTTTTAACCGAAGATTTTCCAATAATAATATCAATAGATTTGCACCAAAACCACAGAACAGTCAGACGGAGTCGACATCCGAAACAAAACCGACATTAGAATCGTCAGAAAACCCTCAAATGAGATTAGGATCTTTATTGTCTTCTTTGAGAGAAGTTTATGGCATTTTGAGGAATGGTCTCCGAAGATATGAAATAACAGATACTGATTGTCAGTCAAGGATTATATGCGAATTACATCAAAAGGCTGTCGGCAGAAGTGCTTCATTGGGTTCATTCACTTCACAGCTGTTGGACTTAATTGGGTAAGAATTGAGTCAAATCAGATAATTTTGAAAAATTAATGACTGACTGTTTCTTATTAAAAGCATTGAAAGCCATTTGGACCGTTCAAATGCATTTAGTGATAGCGCCAAGTCCTTTATCAAAGACTTTGTAAGGGCTGCCAAAACAGGACTGACTCACAACGATTGTTCCACAGTCTTCAGTCGCTGTCCCTCCACTTCAATCTCAGATTTGCCTCAAATTAATAAAATAAATGCTTTGAATTCAAATTATTTCAAATCAAAGCCTAATATTTTTGAAATCAATCAGTTTTTAACATCAAAGTTATCTCCAAATAGAGGCAAATTTGGTATCAAATCATCACTTCTAACACATCCGCCGGCTTTTAACTATTACTATAATCTGTGATCTGATTTCAATATCGATGACTCAATTTTTCAAAAACAAAATAAATAATTTAAAACTTCATCTCTTAATATAGATATTGATATTAAAGGTGACTAAAAGGTGACATTTATTTATCCTAAAAAAATTAAATAACTCTATTAACTCATCTCTTCATCTCTTTTTCTTTTGATTATAGAATCGATGATCCAATTGGTGTTAACATAATGTTTGGGTTTAAATCCATTTAATATCAGTAATTATAAGTATTTTTATATAAATTATGTGAACTAATAATGTATTGACTTTGATTTGAATGCTTTCAAAGAAGACTTTAATTCTGAAAAAACAGAAATTATTCAAATTGTCTTTTATTTTAATTTTTCAATCGATTCCAATATTGTTGGCATTTATTTATGTGTTTTTACGAAAGGATTCATTTTTACATAATTTGAGTTTATTTGTTAATATATTAAAAGTATGTTAGCCTTTGATTTAAACATGAGTTCAAACTTCTTGTGAGATCTATTACTTTATTAATAATTCATTTTTAAATTTGTTGTCAACACTAAATCTCTGCATTTGTAAAGACTTTTGTTTGGGTGAAAAGCGCACAAAATTGATGTGTTTTATGATTATCATATCTAAAGTTTAATTTCCATTACTTTTAGGATATTTTGTGTGATTTTTGTTTCTTTTAAAAAAACCTTTTAATTACATTTTTAATAGTTTTGCAGAATTTGTACGAAACAAATAAAAAACTGACGAATTCCTTGAACTTCAGAAATTATTTTTGGTGCTTAACCTTTAATTTGTGGATTTTAAAGATAGTTGAGCCTCACTGCCCTTCACTGCCCTTCACTGGCCCTCAACTTAATATGATTATTGCATAAATGAAATAACGGGTTATTTAAAGCAATAATTCATTGATTTTTTGGAAGGAAAATGTCTGGTAATTCTGTGTTCAACAACAGGTTATTTCAATTAGAAACGACGAAAACGGAAGCTTCAAATATAAGCCACTGTTAGACCTCTCTTAGAGTTAAATTATTCGGCGCTCAGTCTATAAATTCTTTTCCTTTGAGTGCTCTAAACATTTCTCATTTATTCGCTTTAAAGTGCAGTTAATATTCAATTAAAAGACAAATCGATTGAATATTCATTCAATTTATTCATTGTTTTTGAATAAATTTGTTTCAATCAATTTTGAATTGAGTTTCGGTAAAACTTTAAATAAAACTGCATTTCATCTCAAACTGCGTTCAAATGAAATTCTGCTTTAGATTGATTTAGAGAGTTACCATGGCCAATTTGATGTTGACCTCGATATTGATGCTGCTATCAGTTGTTTCTATTGATTGCAATCGAATTCAATCAAAGGATGTTTCGCTTCCATTCGCCAATTCTGGGCAATCGTTTTGGCCGTTTAATAGAGGTTTGAGCAGGCAAATTTACGATATGTTTGATATAGTAACTGATGTGGCCATGGTTACCTTTCTTGGTCTTCCTTTTTTAGGATTAGTCGCAGTAAGTATTAATCGTTTAATTTTGATTAACTAATAAAAACATAATTATTATACAATAATTTAATTACATATAATTAATATGAATAGTTGGGCGCTTCAGTGATGGCTCCTTCGCTGACAGGAACAGGTGTCGCACGAAATAAAAGGTCCTCCGATTCTCTTTTAGACAGAAGCAAAAGAGCACTTCTTTACGCGCGAAACCTCTTCGATATTTTGGCGAATTTGGAGCAATCGTTCAAAAAATATGAAATCATAGAATCCGAGTGTCAGCTGAAAGCCGTTTGTGAACTCTATAAATACAAATCGATTTCTAACCACAAATTCTCTACATTTGGTTCTGAAGTTAGAAATTTGATCAGGTTACTTTCATCTTTTAATTACTCAAATATTTTAAATTAATTGTTATCTTAAATAGTATGGAAAATGAATTAGAAGAGTATGAGATAATTCCCCTTGCTAAAATTATATTCAATCAGTACACGGATGCGGCCACTTATGGTTTGTATGTCTTCTAGTATTCAAAATGTATTCATTTTTCTAATTATAGGTAATGAAGACAATGATTGCGATTTGATTTATAGCCGATGTTCTCATAAATTGGAGGAATGGCTCCAAAAACATACGACACAATAATAACATTCATTTAATGATTTATTTATTTAATTATATTTTAATATTTAAATAATTCTAACTTTAGATTAGTATTACATTCATTAAATATTAATTAAACTCGAATTGACCAAGTTCATCAGCTTAAAGTAAGTAAAAAAAATAAAACCCTAAAAATTAAATAAACTTTTAATTTAAAATGCATTTAAAAACTATTAAAGAAAACTTTTATTTATTAAACTTTTTAAATATTTTGTTGTAAATAATAAACAATGATTTAAGAGTAATAATAAACAAAATTCTGGTTTTTCTGAGGATTTACCTAGTTCTAAGAAAATCGGCATTTTATTGCATTAATAACTTTAGTTTGAATTTACATATTTTTTATTAAAAGACAATTAAAATACTTTCTGTACTTTAATTGTTGGTTAAGATTCTTAAGAATAATTTTAAATTAAAAAAAATTAATTTATTGTTTAAAAATATTGAATAAATCGACACAAAGAGATAAAATACAGGATCTGTTGTTCAGTGTTAAGGGTAGAGCCACTAATTTAGAGTAATTGAGTAGTAGTTGTGGCACTTTCTTCGTTTTTCTAAGTCCGGTATATGAGTCGTTTAAAAGTGGGTTCGGCTTTTCGAGGAACTACAGTAGTATTAGACAAGTATTACACAATTTTAACTTCAATGTCATGGATTCCGAATTAGGGAAGGACTCACATAATCAGCTCTTGGAAGCACTGATACCGTTAGCTGTAAAAGTTGTAGAGTATCCTTGAAAAACAGTGAAGTGTTGTTGTGGGTCAGTCCGGTCGTCGACATCAGATGAGGCAAAACATGTTTATTAGCGTCAGTATTGCCTTCCGGACTGTTCCGCATATTTGGTTGCGACCAAAACTCGAACGCTCTTTACTATCGCTTAAAATCTAATTATTGTTAAACAAAGTATTCAAACTTTTGACTCATTTGTCAGAAATATTTCAAAACAATAATTGAAAACACATTTAATGATTTGTAAACAATATTTTATTTCAAATATTTTTAATTCAATCGAAAAATAAATGTTTTATAAATTAGTTTAATTAAGTTTAGGTCCCATTTTTATAATATTCTTAACATTAATTACTTTTGACTAAAATTAACAATAATTTAGGAAATGATTGAAACTATTTTGGATGCGATCTATGAATAATTGTGTAATAAATAAGAAGTGAATCAATGAAACAGTTCTTGAAATTCAATTTCAACTCAATTTTATGGACTTAAGGCTTGACTTTTCGGTTGGAGTCGTTTACGATTGACGTATAGTTAAATCTTTCCTTTAAGTCTTTAATCATTTCTTGATTCGAGGTCTTCTTCACATTATTATATTCTCTAATTTTGTCGAAATGTTTGTTTAAATGGTTCTGATTATAGAGTTTAATGTTATCTATTGAGTCGAGTCTATCGGTGGGAACTTCTGGATAGAGTGACTGCAATTTTATTGAGTCATTTAATACTTTTGGGTCGGACTCAACAGTCAGTGAAGAGTATACTTGAGGTGAGGACTCAGACACAGAATTACTGCTAATTCTGTTATGTTTGACTCCACTCTTCGAGTTTCTGTTTTCAATGACATTAAGTAATTGTTGATATGCGCCGCTATAAGACGACGGATCCATTTCCGAAAATTTTTGATTTGAATTCATTTGAGGAAATACCACTTGAGAGGGAATGTGTGAATTGCCAGACATAAAGTTATTATTCATTATTCCGACCCTCTTCTTCTCTGAAATGGGAACCGCATCTCTTTGAGGTGGCGGCCAAATTGGATGCTCAGGAGGGAAACGGCCAACTGGTGGGTCAGGTAGTGGTGGCACTGGCATCGGCGACACTATTTTATTAAAGAAATTACTTTTAGTTCAAATAGTTTATAAAAAATATTAAATAAATAACCTGGGGACTCGTAAAAGGCGAGCATTGCTACCACTCCCGCCAACACTGAAAGTGCATAAACGGCAGAAGTTATGGGTTTACTGAATACCGAACGAACTGATGACTCGATTCCGGCTAAATATTAGGGAATTTGACAAAAATATTAAATTTCTATTATTTCTACAAAAAAATGAATGAAAAAAGTCTTACATTTGAAGATATCGTTGTCTTTAAGTTTAATTATATTATTTATTATTGAAACGATTAAGTTTTCGCCGACATTAGTAGCAGTTTGTGCTTCTCTTCCCTTTTGATGATCAGAAGTCTTGCACTGAACTGTTATTATAGTTACGACCAAAAGAGAGAACAAAACTAATTGCGATTCTATTATTCGACTCATTCTCATCGACTCAACAAATAATATAAACGAAATGTTCAGCGAATGTAAGAAAACTCAACTGAAAACCTTTTTAAGATATCAGTCAAGAGAATCGCCTCTTTTCAGGTCAAGTTCTGTTATGATCAGATTGGCTGACATTCCGTAAGACTGGATTCTAACCATTAATATCTGTTAAATGTATTGCAACTATTTTGAGCCAAACCCTCAAAAGAGACGCCAAAAGCATTTCTTCGAATTTTACTTAAATAGTATTCAATTCTATTATAAATTGTGTTTAAATCCATGAGTTTTGTTGAACAACAAAAAGCGATTCACAGTTTTTGAATTTCAATTCAATTTACACTCAAACGATCAAAATTAAAGGAATTCATGGCTTCAGTTCTGAGTCAACTCAAAGACTTTGCCTTAACTTTTATAATCTTTTCATAAGTCAATTAACACTTAAAAGTCGTTTCTTTGACCTCAAGTGAAGACATTTCACGAATAAAAATTTATTAATAGATATTGTTTTCAAAAATATTTAATTCATTTAACATTTTCTAATAATGAACTTTAAAAAATGAATTTAGCTAGTTACAATTGAGAACAATAAAAAATATTCGATAATATTTATGGTATTCTTTAGTAAAGATTCTTCACTGATAGTCATATATTACAACAACGACAACAATAATCAGGTCATTAGTAATGACTTATTACAATAGTTTTGTGAACTTAAATATATGAATATTATATTTTCTATAGATTTATATACAGAATGTGTCCCAAACTCTATGCAAAACGAAATTTTATTATAATTCAAAAACTTTTATTAGAGATAATTAGAGATTCATTCATAAAAATGGGAGCATTAGATGTATAATTTTGATAAACATTAACATAAGAATGGGCAAGGTTAATATTAATGAGCTGAAATTATTCGAAATTTTTAATTATATCTTTTGTTTAATAAATTAATTTCATTCAAATTAAAACAAAACTAATTTTATATAATTTATATTTAAGTTTTGGTTTATTTGTAATAATAATTTCAATTCTACACAACTTTAATGTGATTTGAATTTTGAAAATTTTGTTAAAATTATTATTAAGAAAGAAATAACTGAATATTCTTTAAGAACCAGGAAAAAGATAAGGGAAGACAAATTGAAGATGGACAATCACCTCCATATCCTCATAAAATAAAGTTCTTTTCTTTCTTCGCGGCGGATCAGAAGTCAAATTGACGAGTCTGTAGGGGTTCGGTATTATTGGCATCGGAAACGGTACTATTAAACTGTAAAACATTCACTAAATTGGAATCATTTTTATAAATATAATAATTTAATATTAGAGTTAATAATATAATATAAGAAAGATTAATGAGGGGGAGGGCGTGAAAGGGGGCACTTTCTAAAACTTCACTTTTATCAGTTTGTTTAAAATTGTTATCTTTAGAGTATGTTTTACTTGTTTTGTGTTTTTTTATATGTGTGTAAGAGTATATTTTTGGACTAATATATGTTTGTATAAATATGTTTAATAGCGTTTATTAATTGTTTATTTCGAGGGTTTTATTTTAATAAACTTATAATAAGTGAATATATTTATTAAACTCATGTATATATGATTGAGAAATAAAAACTATTTAGATTATTTGATAAAATTCAAAAACAACTATCATTGAGCACCTGTCTATATAACTCTTCATAACTCTACATAACTCTACATAACTCTACATAACTCTACATAACTCTACTTAACTCTACATAACCCTACATAACCGTATATGACCCTCACTACTCACCCTTTCCTGTTTATAATTATAAGAACACTTTTTATGTATTAATAAAATTAACTTTAATTGAAGAAAAATGTGATAAATACCGAAGCATTGCTGTCGCAAAATTGTTGGTAAATATATCACTCATCGGTCGTATTGGAGGTGACTGTCGGCCACTGAATGCCAACGATTCCAATAAATAGTTTTGGTTTAGAAAAGTGTTATTTTGATTAACATTTGAATAACTGATTGACTGTTTTATCGACAAAAAACATATTAATGTCTGAAAAATGAAATACAGAAAATCCATTTAAATTTAATCAAATCTTAATCTAAAATAAAATAAAACTGAATTTTATTCGAAACATTTGACGACAAATCGTAAAGAATTCAATGAAACCGGTTTTCATAAAACGATTCCTTAAGAAGTATTAGTTCTAACTTTTCTGAACAATAATTGTTGTGAATATAATCGGATTTAAATTCTAAAATTGAAATCTTTTGTATTTTGAATCGAATGATGATATGATTCACAATAAAAAGAATATAAAATAATTAAAATAATAATCTTTTAAAAAATGATTTAATTTATTCACAAATTTTCATATAATTATCAAAAGAAATACAAATCAAACGAATGAGTTATCGACCAAAAGTACCAAAATATTCGGCTAATACTAAGTCCATAAAGAATGAGAAGAAGACTCTGGCCATTCTCACCGCCAATACATTCCATTTAGCTTTTCCGAGGGCTGACGACACGAACCTTACAAGACCTGAACGGTTCGGAGAATTCGTTTCGATTTCTGTTGAATTGTTTCCGACTTTCGTTTCATTTATTGTTTTTGACTCAATTGTATTATTATTACAGAACACAAAATTAATTTCATTCAATAAAATTAAAATTAAGGCAAAAATAAAAATTATTCTCATTTTATTGCAAATCAATGTTTCCCTTAACTATAAAAGACTTTTGATATGTTTTCAAATCAAATGGATTTTAAATTAAAAGATTTAGAGTTAATATTAGATTATCTTTTATTCAAATATCCGTCAATAAAGAGTTGACTAAATCTCTCTCTCTCTCTCTCTCTCTCTCTCTCTCTCTCTCTCTCTCTCTCTCTC
>JAQIXI010001604.1:0-12975 GCA_034700165.1 Galumnidae sp. Gr-Ori-00277 | reverse complement strand
TTTAGAGGGCAAACACTCATTTAGAGGTCAATTGCGTACTCTTCAAAATATTCATTTTTGGTCCATTTTTTTGAAAACTAACTAGAGGTCATTTGGAGGACAAATAGAGGTCAGATAGAGGTCAAATAGTTAGTGAAGGACAAAGAGTCACGTAGACCACTATCAAAGTCATTGTCAGACGAGTCACTCCTCACGTAGTGTCGGTTCAGTTCACCGATAATTTAACGATAATTTATTTGAAAATCAGAGTTTAGATTGAGTTTTAATAAACTCATTAATGAGGGGACGATCCGATGATTGGATTCTATTCTGTGTGGAATTGGAGTTCTTCTAAAAGTTTCCAAATTATAAAACAAATATATATTTATTCGAAATTTTCATCAAATTTTCAAATTTTATATACAATTGAATCAAAAATTGTTTAAATAATTTTGTTTTGAAACCTTTTTTCGTCCCAAAACAACGATAATATTAATAGTATTTCAATAGAATTTGAAATAATTTTAAATAAACAAAAACTCAAATATAATCTAATTTACAATAAATTAATCGACAGAATTGGGAGGATTTGGAGGCTTTAGATTCCTTGAAATCGGATTATAATTAACTAATCGACGGCCGACTAAATATTTATCGTTTTTTATGTGTTCGTAGAGTCGATAAAATTTATGGATTTGCCAATGGATTAGATATATGACGGCAGCACAGAATAATAACAACGGATGAATTCGTCGATTAAGAATATTCTGCATTTCTAATGACATTCCAAATACGGGTAAACAACTGTTGACTGCAATGTAAGGAATGGCGAGAATCAGACCTAAAGTCAAAACGACGGGTAGAGCCAAACGCAAAAGTATGAGTTTCAAGTTAATATTTGTAAGACCACCATGGTAAATCTATTGATAATAAAGATTTTTAAAAACTTAAAGAATTATATTCTTATAAATACCTCTTCGAGAACTTCTCTGAGTCTCCACTCTCCCATCATTGCTATTCCACAAATGACTTTAGTGTGAAGTACACCAAAAGCCCAGTCCTGCCATAAGTAAAATATTGGGGTTTGATTGAGAGGAACGCGAAGAGGAATAATTATAACGACATCGAATAGTAATCCAATTAGAAGTGGAATCAAACCCAAGAGGACGACAGCAGATAATATTGCTTTACAGCTGATAATAAACCATTCTTTCATTTTATTAATTATAGCGGAATATCCCCTCGGAATCCATGAACAGAGAAGAGTTGTAACTCTTGTCATAACAAGACCTACATATAGTCCACAGGCAGCTGTATTTAGCTCATGAACCTTAACGTTTCCCATCCAAAGACCGATTAAACGGCGACCAACAATAACGGGAACCGTTAACACAAAGAGACCGCCGAACAGAAGAGAGAGTGACGTCAAACCCAATAACAGGAATATTTTAAGTGAAAATAATTTGGGTCTAACGAAACCATTCTGTGCCAATTCGTTCCTTTGATTGCCATTAAGTCCTATATTTTCGCCTTCGTTTTCATTAATGTCTTCATTTGTTTCTTCTAATGACTGGACGTCTCCTAAAAGATATGATCTAATGTCTAAAATATAAGAGACGGCAAGACACCAGCACCGAATCAGTTTTTTAAGCCATTGTCTGAGATGACCATGATCCAATAATGCAGGAAGAACCAGTTGCAACAGTAGAAATTCTAACGACAGTTCACTAACAGGAGATTCACTGATTTATTTAAATCAAAGATTTTTAATATTGAATTCAATTTAGAAAAGTTTAAAAATAATGAGAACTCACTTCGAGAGAACGATATTATAGGGAAGAAATTCCGGAATCACTTTCTGTATAATACAAACGGGAAACCAAATCATTAAAAGAACAGTTGTCCCGAAAATGACTAAAGAGGCCAAAAAACGGCGAATGTGACCAATGATCGGCAAATGAATCATTTCTTGAATTGGGTTAAAGTCGGGATCGTTTAGATTTTGAAGAAACCAGAGAACACCCGGTCGTAGAACTTCTCGAAGCAATAAAATAAATGACGCGAAGTAAAAGACATATACCATTCCGACCAACCAATGAATAAAAAGTGAAGTTCCCGGCGCAAATCGGAAACTATTAATTCTGTCCTGAATAGTTGAGTCCAACATTGGAAGAGAACAGATGTCGAGCCAACCCCCGCATACGAGTGGGAAGACTCCGATTTCGAGGACCGATAAAAGAGACACTTTTACCACAACATAACACAAACCCAATAAACGCTCCGTTCGGCGGAAGCGCGTGATTGACGCCAAACCGTGAAGAATGACTAGAATTATACCAACGGCTAAATAACCGCATAATGTAGTGATTAAACCCTCCAAATGTGTCGAAGATATTGCGGTCTCGAAATTCATTTTGGAAATAATGAAATGACCAAGGTGAAAGGGACAGAACGCGAATATCACTATAAACAATGTGTTCAAAGATATCACCCAAAATACGTGCTCTAAGAAAACTAGTGATCCGTCCAAACCCAGTATCTGTCAATTATAACAATATTTAATATTTATAGAGAAACTATAGACTAACCCTTTCCCAGGTCAGTTCTTCTGCTGCGCGGTCCCAATCAACCGCTGGATTCCAGTCTTGAGCGGCGGCCGCATCGATAGGAGCGTTGGCCCCATTCACAGCATTGGGATTGTTGTCCATAACTTGCAATTGATTTTGATTTTCTATAATATCTCCGACATTATTCACTCCTTGAGGTTCGTCGGCCTCCAGAATGTCGCCGTTCTCTTCTTCGGGTTCGTCACCGATTCCTTCGTCATTGTTCTCATTATTTTCGTCGTCGACCACATCGTTATTATCTTCGTTTTGATTATCAATTTGTTGTTGGATTTGAGGCACAGCATTCTGTGCGTTGAACTGTTGTTCCAACCAATCGGGTCCGCCTCCTCTTAGGATTTGTTCCCTCAACCAAATAAGACTAATAAAGGCACTCAAAGTACAGGTGACGACACAACAGCCGTAGAATCCATCGGATATTACGTTTTCTGTACTAAACATATCTAACGGCAGAGTCAGCACAGAATTGATTGAATTACTAAACAGTGAGCGATATATTCGATCTGATAATAGAAAAATCATTTTAAAAATAGGATCTAATTTATAACTGAATGAACAGACATGCAGTGAGCGGTACAATTCCGAGCCAGGCCACAGCCACCAGAGTATAGTGAATCCAATAGCGAACTGCTGTCCCCAAACTACCGAAAAGACCACTAATGATATCACGAATGGGAAGTCTTTTGGGCATATCTGGAGAATAGACTGAAAAAAATGATTTTAATTAGATTTTGTAAAATGAGTTAAAATCTAATTACTGGGAATGAAAGAGAAGCGATGATTACATAATTCGCAGTACTCTTTCTCACTGTATTTCAACCACTGAACTAAACTTTTAATCAAAAAAACAATTATAAATCCAATCAATTCAAGGCTATTATATGATAGTTACCATTCCTGATGAATGTATTTAATACTTCCCGTACAAATGCATGGATGATATAATGGTTTATCCGGAAGAGCTTCCGAACGACAGACTCGACAAATATCTGAAGAAATAAATGATTTAAACAATTTTGAAAAATTGCGACGAAATTAAAGATTTGTTTTGTTTATATTTTAAGACACATTTAAATCGACTCTAAATTTAAAGATTAGATTATTTTTTATTTAATTTATTTGGTTTTCAACAAATATTTTAACCGAAATAAATGTCTAATTAGTTAATAATGAGATAATTAAGTGGTAAACCTGTGAACTGGTTGTCATCCATATTTGACTCAACGATCTTTCATTACTTCTAATATAAATTAGTGGTAATTCACTTATTTAAGACTCCAATCAGTTTATAAACAATTAAAATAGAAATTTTTTTTAAAAATCAATTGATTGAGTGATTGATTAAAACAAAGAGTTATCTAATGAATAGTTGTCTAAATAATTGATCACTTCTTTGCTTATGTAAGAGATTTGACGATAAAAACAATCAAAGTTTGAGTTCACACAAAACGTTACGCTTTTATTGATTTCAGTTTTAATTTTGTTTTTACAAAACTTTTGACTCAAAACTATTTAAATAAACAATTATTTTAAACATTTATTCTTTGAAAAAAAGTAATTAATATAAAAGTAGATAATAAATGAATAATAATTTCATTTTGTTTTTTGGGACAAATATTTAATCAAAACAAAATTCATTATTCATTGAGTTATGACATAAAACTATAATAAACAGAAGTGAAGACCATTAGTGCAAACATTAAGCAAATGTACAAAAGTTTTTCATTAATCAATTTTAAATGATTTCCTATTGATTTATAATCAAATTTTTGCTTAAGTTATGAATAATTGAATATAAGTTAATATTAATGTCATAAAAACATAATAAATTGTTTGGAGTCTTCACTTCTTATCCAAACTTTAATTTTACAAAACATTCAATTCATGAGTACTTCCAACTGAACGAGTCTTGCATTTGTGTCGCCCGGCATTCGAAGAGGAATCATTCCGGCAAAAGTTATCAAAGCTCTCGCTTTTTGGCGAATTTCTGTACAAATCTGTCAAAATAAGTTCAAATTTTAAGAATTGAAATATTGGAACCTATGGTTACCTGTTCTTTGTTTGTTGTATCACCGATTATACCCAATTTGTCAACAGTTCGTGGCGTCGATGACCTAAAATAGATTTTATTTAAAACATTGAAAACAATAAATTTAATTTTACTTCAATTCTTTATATTGAGAGTACAACGCATTCATAGTCGCCAACAGAATATCGGGAATATTCCGTCGAATTTCTTCGGCGTAACGACTAAATTGATTGACTTTAGAGTCGACTTCAGCGCTCGAAAAGGGAAGGATTTTCAGTTTTATTATTGTCTAAAATTAATTGAAACAATTAAATAAAAATCAGAACAAATGATTAAAATTATTCTAACGTCGAGGGCGTCGTTATATTGTTGGTTATGGAAGTAATCAAAGAAAGTCATCAAATCGAGTAAAAGATAAAAAGTTTGCGTCACTTCTATTGAAGCTTTTGTTTCCTTATTGTAATATCTTTTTGGGACAAAAATTTTAATTAAATTAAAAATTAATGAATAATACCTTTCGGCTAATTTGATGGCCAGTGTCTCTAAACGACTTCTTTTGGAGTCATTGACTTTACGTTCGGGCACTAATTCACTGATCATTCTATTAAGCAATTGAAGTACTTTATTGTGTTTGGAGACCAAATCGTATAGTTTGACGGCGTCTTCAAATTGTCCGCTCTCTTCGAGATCAGCGGCCACTTTGTCTATGATTAGCGTCACATCACTATTGAATTTGTCAATCGCTCCGGGAATACGACATCCATCTTCTCCGATATAACCGAGCAGTTTATCATAGTTTTTAGAATTTCTTACGAGTTGTGACACACAAGTGGTAAACAAGTCATCGCCGGTCGCAGACTTGATGTTACGCAACAAATAATAGTAATAAATCGCTTCAATAGAATTGTTTTCTTCAAATTTTCGAGTATAGATTGTCATGAGTTTCGCTAAATTCAATCGATGAACACCTGACGGATCATTGGTTTGGCGCGAAAGGAGCGGAACTTTTAGATGAAAAGCAGGAATAATCAAAAGTCCCATTTCGTTGAGAACTATAGCGATATGAATGGCGTGACTGCGATAGACATCCATTCGGAATAGAAATTCAATGGCGGACTCGAATTGATTTGTTAGGAATAAGGCTCTGAAGTACATAAATGGATGTTCTTTTGCATTAAAATAAGTTTCTCCGAATTCTTCACTAATTTGTTGCTTAAGTTTACTAAAAGTCAATTTGTCAGATGAAGGGGAAGATAAGGACGAAGTGGACATCAGGGGTTCATCGACTCCATCACTTTCATAGACTTGTATTTGACTCAAACGAAGCCATAAATAATCGTCGACTTTATCCAAGATTTCCGAATGGAAGTCAGTTATACCACACGAACCCAACATTGAAAAAACAGTTTTCTTATAAACATCAGAAGACAATCGAATTGTCTTTTTATATAAAAGTTTTATTTGATTTTCTGTTTTTTGACCGACGCGTCTGTCTTCGCTCTGTTTGTATTCCCGTAAAACAGATACAAATTCATTTGTGACCCAAAGCGGGCCCTTTTGAGCCACTTCTATGGCTGCCTCTACACAACCGGCTCTTAAACAGTGCCAAATGAAACACCAAATGGGAATCCCATCAACTAATCCGTCCTCAAAATTGGCGGAAATGTTTGATGAGCCAAAAGAAACATTAAGAGAAGAATTGGTTAAATATGGAGTTTTGATAATCAAATAGTCTTTAATTAGTTTATATAAAGCGGACGGCGAAGAACTAATGTTTGATCCCATCGTTGGGTTAACCATTGATTGCATTATTTGAATGAATTTTCTTTGAAGGAATATCTTCGACTGATTTATAAAATACGTAATCACTTTAGGATTACATCTATTGATGAGAGGGTCGGAGTCGGAGGAAATAGAAATATCATTCGTTAAAATTGTGTCAACCATTTCCCACAAATCTATTATAAGAGATTCGCCGACCGTTTCTTTGGCCACTTTTGTATAGAAAGTATTGGCGATATTCGAGCGAACGGTTCCAAACACTAATTTATCGATATATCTGATCACTTCTTTAGCAAAAGCAACTTCTGTGGCATCCATTGCAGTGATATTTGAAGTGTCGATAATTGTCGGTTCAAAATATAATCTGGATTTGGGTGTCGTCGGAGATATTTGTTGCGATTGAATACTTGTTAAGTCAAAACTTGATGTGAAGTCAATGGAGTCCTCTTCGGGTCCGACTAAAGCACTCAATATTTTGAACTTTTCTTCATTCCATTCGTTCTGCAATTGTTCGACAAAGAGTTTGTCCGCCCTTTCGATCGTTGACTTTCGGGTTTCGTCAATGATTTTAATGATAGCGTTTTCTCTTTCATTCTTCAGAAAACCTTTGATATCAGTTTCTGCGATCGACTCAATTGGTGCCAACTTCTTAGTAGAGGTCAAACACTCCAACTGTTGGCTCACTTTTTGCAGATCATATCCTTTTGAGCCGAGAAGTACTGAAGCCCTCACGTCATCGGTTTGTCGCGAATCTGAAGCACTGGTTCGCGACCACAACTGTTCTCCGGCTTCGAGTAATTGTCTAAAGTTTCTCTCGACTCGCGGCAGTTCTGACTCTCCGTCGATATCAGCCGTCAACTGTTCCGCCTTATGAAGTAATTCATCGAAATTCGTGTCCATCGCTTCCATTGTTATTAACTATTTGTTAATCACTTCTGAATTTCGTTCACTAAATGACACTTTGAAAACACGTGAAGAGCCGCTCAGATATTAGGTCTCAAAATAATGAGTTAATTGTCATTATTTTAAAATTAATTTCTATTTTTCAGTGAAAACAATCAAATATTAATCAAAAGTCATGTTTTTGTTTAATTTTTGTTAACAAATTAATTAAACATTAGTTTAAAAGCGAAGAATTAAAGAACTATTTTGTCGTAATTTCTGAATAAATATTTGCGGCAAACGTTTCGGTATTTGAATTCAAATGCAAACAAAACGTCGAATAAGTTTCGCAAAAATACATAAATTTATCCCTTTTTTACTTCAATTGTTTTAATTTGATTTCAAATATCTTTTGATTAAATAAACACTTTTTTAAGATTGAAAGCAAAGAAGTGGACACAAAAATGGACTTTTCGTTTGTCGAATCAGAAGAGTGTCCAACAATTTATAAGATCCGGTTTATGCCATCAGAACTGAAAAGTCTTTACAATGAAATTCTATCGGTTCCAGCGGTTCCGGTCACTGAAGTTTACGAAAGGCTCTGTAATTATGTGACCGAAAACATTGAACCGATCGGATGGAACGCCATTTGGAGGACAAACCCCAAGAGTCGATCTAATCCGATGTCAATTCAGTACGACTTCGAAGTCGAGATAATGGATGTCCTCCACAATCAGTTGGAAGCGGTCGGGGCTGTCATCAGATTAATTCATCCGAAAGAAACGGAATTAACTGTTGAACAGTTCGACGAAATGGAGAATTTGGTGAAAAACATCAAAATAGTGAACATTCCTTTGACACAACTCTATGTCATCAGTGATGGCGACTTCGAAGAACAATATCATCGGACGGCTGTCATTATAGAACAAATTCGTTTCTTTTATCAGAATTTGTGGCGTCCGTGGGATGAGTTGGCTCTCAATGATATTCAGTTGAGTCAAGAAGTTTTCTCTGAGACCAGACTTAAGCCTCGACTCGAACTCGCGTTTGACATCAAAGACAAAATCATTCCGCAGTCGACTGTCAACAGAATCAGAAAACTATTATCTGAGGCCTGGAATCTAAAGAACAAAATCGATGCCATCGATTGCAGTACTCCTCTAGAAATTAGTATCGAAGATAACTCTGAAGTCGATTACATCAATGAAACGGAATTAATCGAAGCCATAAGACTTAAGATGAGACTCGAAGACATCGAACGCGAAATGAAACTTCTCGAAGACAAACACTTGAGAATAATTGCGGCCTCTCTTAAGAAAAGCGGTGACTCTAATGACTCGTTGGAAGAATTAACTTTTAAAGAGAATAAAATACATTTAATCGCTAAGGATTTCACTTTGAAATCAACGAAAGATATATTGACTTCTTTGTCGAACGTAAGTTCAACTCTTTATCTATAAATTGAAAAAATTGTTTCTTAATTTGATTCAATTAAAAGGTGTTGAGTGAAGACGAAACTCCAGTTATGTTTCACAACAGTTTAAGTCGTGCTTTGAATTGCGTTAAATCCGGTGATAAGATTTATTTAATGCCTGGAGTCTATTCTTGTCAAACACTCCCTTGGATTGAATCGGATATCGAGATCAATGGCTTCGGTGGTTCTAATGAACAGATCATTTTGGAGTCCAGTGATTCTGTCGGAGATATATTCGTTAACTGCAATACAAACAAACTTCTCTTCAATGGAATAACTTTAAGAGCGACGTCTGAACTTCAGTGTCTGGTTATGATTCACTCGGGATTCGTTGTCTTCAGTAATTGCATTCTTAACGGAAATATTCAGACCCGAAACGCATTAATCGTTTTATCGAAAGCAAAGGTTGAGATCGAAAATTGCAATTTTATTAACGAAATGGGAAACAAAATAGTTTCACGAAAGGGAAGTGTTGTCATCAATAGAGACGAAGTCTTACAAAATTTGAACACTTCTTCAAATGAGAAAACTTCCGGAGATTTTCCTGATTTCTAATTCATTCCATTATTTTAAATATAAGTAATAAAATTCAATGTTTTTTATCGTTTTATAAGTTGTGAATACTTTGAATACTTAGAATTGTCTGAATAAAAGAAGTTAAAACCATCACAATTTTATTTCGAATAAATTTTAAGTCAATTGAATACATTAATTGGGAAAACAGTTATTGAGAGCTTTAGAATAGATTTGAAGCACCATTTGATACGAGTTATGGCTCTTATGTTTGATTCAAGAGTTCCAATATTTGGACAAATTTTAGAGTAAAAAATGTAAGTAAGTATAGGAAAAGTATAGGAAATACATAATAATAATGAGTAAACAATAATTAAGAAATTAATTGTATATTCAGTGTATAGATCACAACAATTGCCAGCTTTTAAAAGACATTTACAATAAAAATACATTTATATAAATCAGTATTTGAAACATTTATCCCATTAATTGACTTTAAAAAGACTCGACGTTTTGCAAAGAATATTTAGGAAAAGCAATTAATTTACCGAAAATAAAAACGGTTTTTGAGTATATAATTAATGAATGAAAAGACTAGAAGTGATTATTAAGAAATGATAGACATTTTAAAAATAAAATAAATAAATGGATCACAAATTGATTGACAATATATGGGAAATGAGTCGAAATGAGCAAAATTTTCAACACTTTTGCAGAATTTAGAGCTCAGAAACACTTCATTGGAATGTTTGGCTCATTTCGAGACCACTTTTAGATTAAAATTATATTCAATTATAGATTATTAGATAAAATGTTAGTTATATTTATGATTAAAAGTCGTAATATTGAAAAATAACTGTTTCTTATAAACAATAAAATCGGAAGAATTGGCAAAACATTCATTTTATGGTTAGAGATGACATCAAAGTTAAGTCGAATTAGTGGACATAAAACGGCTCCACTCATTCAAAAGCGAATATCAGATCATTTATTTGGAATTTTCTCCATTCTCCTTTTCTGGTGCGTCGCCTCCCTGTGCCTTTTCCTTGTCTTTTGAATCTGTCTTCTCTTTGTTCTCTTCATTATTTTCTTTTTCCTTTTCTTTGTTGATGTCCTTTGATTTCGCACTTCCTTTACGTTTCTTTTCTACAACTTCTTCGGGAGGTCTTGGAATCGGTTCTTGGAATGGATCCAAGATAATTTTACCGATATTCTTGCGGTCGTGCATTTTCTGCATTGCATCAGGAATGTCCTCAAAAGCCCAGGTGCTGTCAATCACTGGCTTAATCTGACCTTCAGAGTAGAGTTTATAGATTCGGTCGACGATCTCTCTAACATATTCGTCGCCATTTTGTTGGTATAAGAGTTGACGCAAATTAAATCCGGACAGAGTTTTGTTTTCATCGAAGAGTTTCATAGGACTGACTTTGTCGACCTGCCACCACTGCCACGAATAGATCGATAGGTTTTAGTATTAGTCAATAATTTTCTAATCAATACAAAAATGTTATTTTCATTAACACAAACGTTAGTCAACCGAAACACCGATTGTTTAGTTTAGTCTCGATATCAACAGAAATGAAACAAAACTATTAATTGATAAAAACTAGTAATTAGTCAATAGTTAATAAGTAGTCAATTGACGGCACAGATAAGAGTAGATTAAAGCCAAACACTAAACATATCTTCACTTACAAACTTTGCTAAACTAAAAAGGCTTTTGGTTTCTCCTGTCGTTAACTTAGAGGCGCCTAAAAATAAAAACAAAAGTCAGAAAACTTGGTATAACTCACAGATTTGGCGAAACTGAAAAAACTTTTCGTTTCTCCTGAGACCACACATGACGTACCTAAACATCAGTTCATAACTTATTAAACTAAGAATCCTTTAATAAAAGATGACATACCGTATAAGACGTAACGGCCCATAGGTTTGAGTAGACTATAGCCTTTATTGACGTCATCTCCACAGAGACAGTCCAACACCAGATCAATGCCGTCCGGATTATCCCTAAAAATATTAAAGAAAATTATTTAAAATTTAATGAAAATTTTCAAAGAAGTCATTACTTTCTAATTTCTTGGACGTAATCACTCGAGTGATCGATTAAAGTCTTCACATTTGTGATCGACTCGTGTTTTCCTTTGGAAGCGGTGCCAAACAGTTCAACCTCACCGACAGTAGCGGCCAATTGTGCCACTGCCTGACCCTAAATAATTTAAACAATTAGCAATTCATTGGAAAATTAGTTAAATGACTTACGACTCCACCGCCAACGGAGTGAACCAAAACTTTTTGTCCGCTCTTAACGTTTCCGATGCCGAAGAGCAGTGCGTAGGCGACGACATAGTTCATTGTAATGGCAGCCGCATCTTGGTAACTCATTTTGGGCGGTAGTTTGTAGACAAACTTCGCCGGAACTGAGACTAACTCAGCCCACGCGCGCGATTCACTCAATGCCGCCACTCTATCGCCGACTCGAATGTCTTTTATTGGAAAAAGATTTTTAAAATACTAAAAAAAATGGAAATCGACAGACCTTTGACACCTTCGGCCACCGCTTCGACTTCACCGGCGCATTCAAACCCCATAATGAAAGGAGCCTTAGTTTTCGGTGGATTATCGATAACTCCCTGTCTTAGCATCAGATCAGGAAAGTTGAGACCACTTTTGAAAAAAGAAGAAAATTGTCATTTAGTGTCACATTTCAGGTAAAGGAATAAATGATAAATAATTATATAATTATAGAGGCATTGAATGACTCATTTGTTTAATTGGAAATAGCGTTGCATTGAGTCAATTGAAAATTGAAAACTACACCCTTTTGTGCCCATAGCTATCCATTGCTATCCATAGCTATCAATAGCTCTCATAGCTATCAATAGATGAGTCAAACATTTGAAAACATCTGGAATCGTATGAAATGCTTTAAACTGACTGCGGGTCTAAACTATTGATGCATTCAATCAATCAATTAATTGCTTTCATTGATTTCTAAATTTATGACAAATTAATGAATTGAAAGATGAGTTCAAATGCATTAAAAGTAAATTATAAATAAAAGTTCATTCAATTCAATGACTATAGAGTTGTGAAACACTATATAGAGTTCGCATTAATTATTCATTTCTTAAAATTTGGACAAAAAAGTAGTAAAAAATGCGATAAACAAAAGGCAACGGAAGGTATGACTAACAGAGATATCAGTGATTGAGTACATACCAGGCCTTAACTCTGATGAGAACCTCTCCTTCTGAAAGCTGAGGTTCCGGTCGTTTCATTACTTTTACGGATTTGAGGCCTAAAAACAAAAAAAAAGAGGTTTAAGAGTATTGTCACACAAATAATCACTTCAAAAGTGATGTCCGGAACACAAACCGCCGAATCCGGTCAATACTATTGCTTTCATTTCTTTAACGGCCGGTTGAGTCTTGTCTTTCTCTTCTTCTCCATTCTGTTCACCATTTTTTTGTTCTTTAGGCTCTTGGTCCTTTTGATTATCGTTTGTCGCCGTTTCAGACATTTTTCTGGTAATTAGCAGAAGAGTTGAGACTGAAGTCAAAAGCTTTTAATTAATAACTACTTTAAGCTAATTAAGAGTAAAGCGTTTGGCGTTAAAGTGAAGACTCAGTGAATGCTGTCATACAAATGACAATACAATGCAATACAGTATTGAAATATACACTAAAAGT
>JAQIXI010001603.1:0-12975 GCA_034700165.1 Galumnidae sp. Gr-Ori-00277 | reverse complement strand
TCCCAAAGACTGTTTATTATATGAATTCAAAACTAAAACTATTAGAAATTCATCGGATTATATGAACGAACATAAGTCGGGTTATTATACGAAAAGTCTTGTTTGGGACACAACTCAACCCATATTTATTTATAAAGAAGAGTTAGTTATGAATTTTATGGAATATATGTGTTATTGTGGAGGACTTTTTGGTCTATGGTTTGGATACAGTGCTAAAGATGTCTTATTCTTTATATTCGACAAAACCCTTTGGATTAAAATAAGACATAAGTTATTTCAATATTTTAATAAATAATTTTTATTTTAATTTTAATAAAAAATTTATTTAAATATAATTTTTTTATTTTTAATTCAATTGATTTAATCAAATAATTTTTTCGAAAATATTTTAATTTGAAATTTTTAATTAAAAAATATACCATGATTGAATAAATTTTATAAATACAAAGAAATGAAAATTATGAAGTGACATGTTGTAAATTTATTTCAAATAAATTATTTGTCTTCACCTGTTCAGAATTCATTCAATTTATGCGAATGTTAAGTGACACTGAGGCAACAAATATTTACCATATTAAAAACATCTATTTAACAACAAGCACTTTTAATGTGATCATTCATGAAAATAAAATAAAATATAGTTTTTATTAAAGATTTAAATAACATTATGTTTATATAAAAAAGTTTATTTTATAATTTAAATACCCTTTTTATAAGGGGTTTACTTATTTTTATTACAGTTTTTAAATGAAATTTTACTTTTAGTGAATTCTTTTTATGTTTTTTGAGTTCAGTCGAATAGAAGAAAGTTTTGTCACAAGTTTTTTTTCCATAAAAATTATTTTATTTGAATGTAAAATTTTACCATTAACTACCATTCTCCAAGGTATAAAAACTTTTTCAATAAAAGAAGATTATACGAGTTTGTACAACAAACTGGATAAGAAGTCCTAATTTATATAACAGAAAAGGAAAGACGATGTGTTGAATTTAATCGAGAATGAGTGTGGCGGACAGAATAGAATATATCTTCGAGGAGTTATTACCGAGGATAAAGGCGGGAATTACTCGAAATGAAGTCTACCCGGCTACAATAACAGAATTAAGAGAAGGGGTCGAAAAATTGAAGAGGTTTCTGAAATATGCGGAGCAGGATACGGTTTAAGCAAAATAGAACGGGATTATGACGATTATCGAAAAACAATTCGCCGAAAGACTATTCACCGAAAAACAATTAATCGAAAGACAATTAACCGAAAGACTATTCACCGAAAAATTAAAGGTTTAACCAAGGTGGTTCATACTCATATGGCCTAACTTAACTTATTCTAAACTTTACACAACTTTACATAACATAACCTAGGCAAAACTAACAAGCTGTTATAAATAAAAAAAATTATCTTATAAAAAACATAAAAAATTCAAGATGATTCCTAAATAGCAACATCCTTGATAACTCCTTTATTTAAATTTCGGTGAATAGTTCTTCGATTAATTTTCTTTCGGTTAATTGTCTTTCGGCGAATAGTTCTTCGGTGAATTGTCTTTCGGTCAATCGTCTACGACCGAAATAGAACAGATTGGTTCAAAATATGAAAATGCGGCCTCTGATTTGAAGAATTTGAGAATCAGAGGAACAAATAGATTCGATTCCAATGCGCTAGAAAGGAATGACTCCATTGATAAAACAAAACGATTCCCTGAACGATATCTAGAGGGACAAAACGGGAACTTCCGCAGTCTCGTTTGAACTGCCGTGCGAATTTTTGAAATCTAGATCTTTGACGGAAAACCAATCTGCTGCAATTGTGGTAAGGTTGGACATATGGCGAGAAGCTGTTCGCATCGAATTATGTGACCTAAACTATAAATTCTATTCGGAGTTCGGTTATTCCATCGAGAGTCATTTGCTACACTTCAGATCGAACGAAGAATTAATTAAACACATTTGCCAGGGGGATTATGATAATAGCCCAAAAAGAGAAAGTATAACCTCTCAGTGATTATTCAATCGGACGGCAAGAGCGATGTATTCGCCCAACGGCTTAGATGGATGAAGTGTTTCCGATTCTTAGTCATTCTCCAGGCAATTCTTATCGATGTAATCCTAAGCGACACTTCAGAGTTCCGCTTTTTTGTGTATCCCGAAGGATTCCTCTCCACTACGGACCAAAATGGTAAACAAAGCACGCTCTTCGACGTGTAGTTAATGTCAACATTCCTTAACAAACTTCAGATGGAGGATTCAAATTACTACTATGCTTATCAGAAACTCAGAAGTGATCTGCATTTTTACGATAACTTGTTGACAGCAGAGATATCCAATTCCGCCTATTCTTCTTATGGAGGGCCTTATATGTGTAGTACAAACTACATGAGTTTGGCAACGGTGCCAAATCACAAAACTTTATGAATGGGACTCTAACAAGTGTCACGTCCGACTCGTCGATCTCGGAGAAGATAAAGACACCGACATCTTTGTCTTAGATTAATACCAAGAAAATTTTATGAATTATCTCCTCAAGTGATAAAAGCCAAATCGCCAGGAGTGGAGATAATAGGGTCTTTCTCTAGAGATGAGTACGCCCTTAATTTAGTGAATTAACAGTGAACTTATATGATAAAAAATTGAAGTGCGCCTTTCATAAGAAAAGTTCGGAGTTGTACGACGCGACAATCCTTTACTATGATAAACTATTTTCGACAAATGAATTCAATCTCAAAGATTAGCGAAGCTCAGACACGGGAACTCAAAACGAGCGCCTGATTCGACAGCGAGTCCTTGCCTATATAAATATGTATATATTGAGGTCAGAGTAAAAAATTCCGGTATACTATACTATATAATCAATTATTCAAATCATGCAAGAAAAAGAAAAAATCAAGGGTAAAGGCCGGAATTCACCGGCGCATGCTCTCAAACAAAAACCGAATTTGATTATTATATTCTATAGGTTATTTTACCTAATTAGACACACCTTATTTTATTCTGCATATAAATATACTCAATATGACACCAAATATTAATTATAAGTTTTGCAAATATAGAATGAGTCAAGCGCTCAAACAAATATAGAACTTTGTTATTATTCCAAAAATTTATTGAAGATACACATATTTTCAAACAACAAAAACATTTCGAGAAACCTTATCATATTTATGTGTTAGATGGAAGGAATCGACTCCAGAAGAAGCAGAACGGATTTTGTTTATAAACCGCAAAATACAATCATTAGATCCGAATTTATCCCCAAATCGTATCATTCATTCTAACCAACTTGAAATCGGGTTAGAGACGATAAGGCGTTAAATCCTCATCGCATTCAGGTTTTGGGTGAGCCGGATTCCAAAAGATCTAAAAAAGGGGAGATAAAATTAATTTAAATTAAATCATTTAGCGAACTCCCATGTCCTGCTTTTATCTGGGAAAACCTCTACGCAAAACAGACAAGCGTGTGAAAGAAACCTTCTCGAAGAGAAATTCTGTTGCTCTTGACCAACAAAATAGATAACAACGTAAATCCGACTGAAAATCCGGTTAATTTATTCAGATTCTGGGATTTCTTTGAATACATTATATATTCTACTAGTAGTGCTCTTCACAAATTTATCAAACTTTGATTTGTGTTTGTTGAGAAATGATTTGGTGGCACTTCTCGAAGGCGACCCCAGAACCGCCTGACCTACATGATAGCCGTAAACTGCTTTGGGAATTGAAAGAGTTTAGTACCCCTTCAACTTTCTTATGTATCATGAAACGACCAAGGATATGTAGTCAATGTATAGTCATAATTCTAATACTAATTTTTTGTACCTTTTATTCATTACTTTATATTATTATTGATACAAACCTTTTGCTATAATAGTTAGTTGTGTTTTGGGTGCAAACGCGAGCGGTCGCACACTTATGCGCCTTATTTTTTATTTGATTAAAACCTTTTATTAGACTGTGTTTTGCTTATTCACTGGCCGCCGTTGCCAAATCTGCCGTGTGGTCTATTTCGGACGGAAACAGGCTTAAGTTCGGGTTTAGCAGAACCGGAAGTGAAAGGCCTTATATCAAGTACTTCTAAATACCGATTTAATACATCTAATGATCTTTAATCGACAAATACAACTAAATTTCGGTAATAAAAATAAACAAGTACCTGTCTTCCCTCCTCGGCCTCAATGGAATCTCTAGTCATAAAAAAACTCGTCATCATCACGATCGGTGTAAGACACCGCATGGTAAAGCGGGGTCTACACTATCGTCCACTTCGTTGACATATTTCAATACTATGTAAACATTATTCATTTTAACGATTTAATTGACACCAAAAAATAACAAAAGTTCAATCTCTATGTGGTTTAATAAATTATAAAAATTGTTATCAATCTTTATAACTTTTTTAAGAATTTATAAATGATAAACAATAAAAAAATTGTGAAAAATAATTCTAATTTTAAAATAAATTATTCAAAAAAATCACAACTTTTCTGGTAATTCAATAATTACTTAAATAAATAATTTAAGAAAAAATTTTATATTTGAAATGCAAAACAAATTTTTTTTAATGACAACATTGAAGATATATGGAAATAAAATTTCAATAATTTTAAATAAATTATATATATTACAAACTAACTATATTTAATTGATAATTACCCTCTTGCAATTGTGGTAAGGTTGGACATATGGCGAGAAGCTGTTCGCATCGAATTATGTGACCTAAACTATAAATTCTATTCGGAGTTCGGTTATTCCATCGAGAGTCATTTGCTACACTTCAGATCGAACGAAGAATTAATTAAACACATTTGCCAGGGGGATTATGATAATAGCCCAAAAAGAGAAAGTATAACCTCTCAGTGATTATTCAATCGGACGGCAAGAGCGATGTATTCGCCCAACGGCTTAGATGGATGAAGTGTTTCCGATTCTTAGTCATTCTCCAGGCAATTCTTATCGATGTAATCCTAAGCGACACTTCAGAGTTCCGCTTTTTTGTGTATCCCGAAGGATTCCTCTCCACTACGGACCAAAATGGTAAACAAAGCACGCTCTTCGACGTGTAGTTAATGTCAACATTCCTTAACAAACTTCAGATGGAGGATTCAAATTACTACTATGCTTATCAGAAACTCAGAAGTGATCTGCATTTTTACGATAACTTGTTGACAGCAGAGATATCCAATTCCGCCTATTCTTCTTATGGAGGGCCTTATATGTGTAGTACAAACTACATGAGTTTGGCAACGGTGCCAAATCACAAAACTTTATGAATGGGACTCTAACAAGTGTCACGTCCGACTCGTCGATCTCGGAGAAGATAAAGACACCGACATCTTTGTCTTAGATTAATACCAAGAAAATTTTATGAATTATCTCCTCAAGTGATAAAAGCCAAATCGCCAGGAGTGGAGATAATAGGGTCTTTCTCTAGAGATGAGTACGCCCTTAATTTAGTGAATTAACAGTGAACTTATATGATAAAAAATTGAAGTGCGCCTTTCATAAGAAAAGTTCGGAGTTGTACGACGCGACAATCCTTTACTATGATAAACTATTTTCGACAAATGAATTCAATCTCAAAGATTAGCGAAGCTCAGACACGGGAACTCAAAACGAGCGCCTGATTCGACAGCGAGTCCTTGCCTATATAAATATGTATATATTGAGGTCAGAGTAAAAAATTCCGGTATACTATACTATATAATCAATTATTCAAATCATGCAAGAAAAAGAAAAAATCAAGGGTAAAGGCCGGAATTCACCGGCGCATGCTCTCAAACAAAAACCGAATTTGATTATTATATTCTATAGGTTATTTTACCTAATTAGACACACCTTATTTTATTCTGCATATAAATATACTCAATATGACACCAAATATTAATTATAAGTTTTGCAAATATAGAATGAGTCAAGCGCTCAAACAAATATAGAACTTTGTTATTATTCCAAAAATTTATTGAAGATACACATATTTTCAAACAACAAAAACATTTCGAGAAACCTTATCATATTTATGTGTTAGATGGAAGGAATCGACTCCAGAAGAAGCAGAACGGATTTTGTTTATAAACCGCAAAATACAATCATTAGATCCGAATTTATCCCCAAATCGTATCATTCATTCTAACCAACTTGAAATCGGGTTAGAGACGATAAGGCGTTAAATCCTCATCGCATTCAGGTTTTGGGTGAGCCGGATTCCAAAAGATCTAAAAAAGGGGAGATAAAATTAATTTAAATTAAATCATTTAGCGAACTCCCATGTCCTGCTTTTATCTGGGAAAACCTCTACGCAAAACAGACAAGCGTGTGAAAGAAACCTTCTCGAAGAGAAATTCTGTTGCTCTTGACCAACAAAATAGATAACAACGTAAATCCGACTGAAAATCCGGTTAATTTATTCAGATTCTGGGATTTCTTTGAATACATTATATATTCTACTAGTAGTGCTCTTCACAAATTTATCAAACTTTGATTTGTGTTTGTTGAGAAATGATTTGGTGGCACTTCTCGAAGGCGACCCCAGAACCGCCTGACCTACATGATAGCCGTAAACTGCTTTGGGAATTGAAAGAGTTTAGTACCCCTTCAACTTTCTTATGTATCATGAAACGACCAAGGATATGTAGTCAATGTATAGTCATAATTCTAATACTAATTTTTTGTACCTTTTATTCATTACTTTATATTATTATTGATACAAACCTTTTGCTATAATAGTTAGTTGTGTTTTGGGTGCAAACGCGAGCGGTCGCACACTTATGCGCCTTATTTTTTATTTGATTAAAACCTTTTATTAGACTGTGTTTTGCTTATTCACTGGCCGCCGTTGCCAAATCTGCCGTGTGGTCTATTTCGGACGGAAACAGGCTTAAGTTCGGGTTTAGCAGAACCGGAAGTGAAAGGCCTTATATCAAGTACTTCTAAATACCGATTTAATACATCTAATGATCTTTAATCGACAAATACAACTAAATTTCGGTAATAAAAATAAACAAGTACCTGTCTTCCCTCCTCGGCCTCAATGGAATCTCTAGTCATAAAAAAACTCGTCATCATCACGATCGGTGTAAGACACCGCATGGTAAAGCGGGGTCTACACTATCGTCCACTTCGTTGACATATTTCAATACTATGTAAACATTATTCATTTTAACGATTTAATTGACACCAAAAAATAACAAAAGTTCAATCTCTATGTGGTTTAATAAATTATAAAAATTGTTATCAATCTTTATAACTTTTTTAAGAATTTATAAATGATAAACAATAAAAAAATTGTGAAAAATAATTCTAATTTTAAAATAAATTATTCAAAAAAATCACAACTTTTCTGGTAATTCAATAATTACTTAAATAAATAATTTAAGAAAAAATTTTATATTTGAAATGCAAAACAAATTTTTTTTAATGACAACATTGAAGATATATGGAAATAAAATTTCAATAATTTTAAATAAATTATATATATTACAAACTAACTATATTTAATTGATAATTACCCTCTCGATTGACATAAATTAAGATAAAATCAATTGAATTATTAAATTAATAATTATGAAATATATACCAATTATTTGATTTAATTTCACAAACCTTAAAGATGACAACCCTTTCTAATGAATTTTTCTGTTTTACTGGTTCTGGCACAATAAAAATGTTTTGAAATTTTGAAAACTTTTCAAACTTAAATATATTTGCAACATGTTAAACAATTTAGCAATTAATCAAAGTTCAGATTTTATTTAAACAAAATAATAATGTACAAGAAAATTTATAATACAATTCTTTTTTTTAAATTCAAAATAATAATTATCAAATTTAGAAAATTTAGAAAATTAAAATTTTCAATATCAACATGCAAGAATAATATAAATATTTAAATATTAAATATCAAAATTATGTTTTTAAAATATCAATGTAAACATATTTTTTAAATAAAAATTAAATATGGTAGTTTTTTAGATAAATTTGGTTGTTTTTCAACATGAATAATTATTTTTAAATTAAACCCTTATCTATTTAGATCCGGTATTTGAAACTTTACTGTTAAAACCTGACAACTTTAGCTATAAAATACAATTAATAGGTGTTAGTGGTGGGGTTTTGTATATAAAAAGAATTGATAACTCACACAGTTTTTCACTGTTGAAGAGTTAACATCTCTAACTATTAATAAATTGAATTTATTTTCAACTTAAAACTAATCAAACGTAAGTTTAAAAAAATTATTTAAAATTTTATTAAATTATACAAAATTTTAAGGATTTAATTTAATTTTCTCCATTTTGAAAAATAAATTTAGAATGCCGTGAAATCAACAATTTGAAAATTATCAATCTTCGCAAGCACTTTCTTGCGGGAGTTCAGATACAGACGAAAATTCAATTATTGTTCCGGCTTTTTCTCAAACAACATCAACTAATAAATAGAAAAATAAGTATCAAAGAATTGATTTAAAAAGCATCCCTTCAATTATTAAATTTAGACAAATTTGCATAATATTTTAAAAATTTTAAAACTTAACATCTCCAAAAAAGTTTCGATTCATATAAACATTATCGATTAAAAAATAAAAAATGTAGTGTAAATAATATCAAAATAAGTAAAAAATTACAATACATACTGAAAAAGAGCAAAAATCTACAAACATACAATAATATTCTCAAATAAATAAGATATAGACGTTTTAAGTTCAAAATTTAAATTTTTTTTCTAATTTTTGAACAGTTTTAAAGTAAAATTTTTGCCGCATAAATTAACATTTTTCAGTATACTAAATTTTTATTGTGCCAGAACCAGTAAATGAACTAATTTTCTAGCACTAAAAGCTAGCATTAACTAATTATCTAGCACATTTGATAATTAAAACTTCTTATACACAAACCGGCAAATCTAACTGGGACGACATTTTTGGCCATAAATCTTGAATCATAAGGTATATTTTAGCCAAATTTGGCAAGAATATGATTAATATACACCTTTTAAATAATTAGAATTAAAATTTAAAAAATCAACAAGGATTAAGAACTTAATCAACATTTATTGAAAAATTGAAAATTTTTAATAGATTTTATATTAAATTTCTAATTTTAATAACTTTTTGAAATATTTTATATGTTTCCACTAGGGGTAAATGACACCAAGATGGTTTAAATTGGTTAAGGAACCTAAGAATAATTCTAGTTTGAAAATCAATGTGTTAAGAAAAAACAAAATGGGGAACCCTATATTAGCCTGGAACATTGAATTTCCAAAATATTATGTGTTATTTTACTAAAGAACATTATATGGAGCAAATTTGTTGCAGGGCACTTAATGATTACACCTAAAATAAAGTCATAATATGTTCTCAAATTTGAATATTTAAATTTACTTTTTTCAGCTTTCATAACTTGATGCCAAATAAATTCTTAAGTCTTGTTAATTTTTTAAATTTTTATCTTGATTATTCAAAAGGGATATCTTATTCACATTCCTGCCAAATTTGGTAAAAATATACCATATGCTTTAAGATTTATAATCAATTATATCGTCCCAGTTAGAATTGCCGGGGTATGTATTATGATATAAAAGTTATTTTCATATAAAAGTGTAAACTTATACTAAAACATATCAATAAATGTGTCCACTGAATTACCACAAACGGTGATTTGTGGAGGGGTTGGGCGGGTGGGTGGATGTAAAACCAAAATATATACTACACTTTAATACGTAAACGTAATGAAAAAATTATTAATTAAATATTGTGGATAATTTTTTAAACTATTCAATATTAAGTTGACGTCAGTGTAATTCGAGAACATTATAAACGTTTCTTAATCTGTAGAAAATGAAATTCACTTTAATAATATTTTTGCTAATTTTTCCAAGGTAATCTCATTATTATATTCTATTATAGTTGAACATTTATATTTTTTTGTAAGTATTCTTATTCAAGAACTTATTTTCAGTTAGACACCAACAATTTAATCATGGTCAAAACCAGCGTAACATAAATGATATGATGTTACCTCGATATAACACATGGAATGATGAGTTAATGTCCGATAAATACCTTAATTATTACTGGAATGCAGGCATAACTCAATGGAGCAAGATGCATCCAAAGAGAAAATTCAGTGACGATCAAATGGCACTCTTGGTCTATACTGGGCCTGAATTCTACTTTACTTTTAACAAGTTATTATCAGCATGGTTCAAGAATCCCCAGGATCCATTCCAATACAAGAACTATTATGTTCTGATGATTAGTCGCCTTGTTCAAAAGGGAGCTGGCTTTACTTGCTACCGTGGTGAAAGTTGGCTGGCTGATTTTAAGCCCAATGAAATTATCCATGCTAATCAATTTGAATCTTGTTCAAGTGAGAGAAAAGTTGCTATCTCATTCTGTAAACGCTCGGATAATACATTGTTTATTATCTCAACAAAGAAAAGGCTTTCTGTGATTGATGTGAAAGCACTCAGTTATGACCCAAAACAAAAAGAATATATTATACCCCCGGGAATAAACTTCCAAGTTATTGATATACAGCCTCCGACTGATTCTCAAACTTACCAAACGATCTGGATACAAAAAATTTAGACTAACTTAAATTATTTTTTAAATGTATTGCAATTGAAAATTCAATTTAATAATTAAATTAAAATAAATTATTTGTATTAATTGAATTATTTTTATTTGATTTACAGCAAATTGCATTTAAATGTCATCTCTCATTGACAATGTGATCTCGCAATAAACTGCTCTACAGAACCGGCCCTACAGTACGGGACATTTTTTGAATATATTCAGCAATTATGCGAACATTTAGAAAGGGATGGCATTTCTGGTGTTAAATATAATTGAATGCATTTATACCCAAAAACACCTAAAAACCACTAAATATGCGATTTTTCAAAATTCCCCCCCTATGATACCCCTAAGCTGAGATCAAAATACCACCCCCTGAGACCAGCTAGTTTAGTCATCTCTGTTTAAAAGGAATGTATGATTTTCATTATATTGCATTTTGAAATTCGTGGATTGGGATAAAAATAACCATGTACAAAAATTATAAAGATTTAATAAAAGAGGTTATGATTACAAATAATTTGATCACAAATGAGTCATTTGGATCATAATTGAAGTGTTGTGTAAGAGTTATGGTGTGTTTGTTAGTGAAGGTCATATAGTCTTGGTCATTTTTGAAGTGTTGAGTGTATTGGATTACAAATGGCAAGGTAACTGTGGATCAATCTAATTAAAATAAGTAAAGATTTATTCCAAACTTTTTATATAATTAAATTACTTTTAATATTATTAAAAATTTATTAATAATAAAATATTGGTTTTTCACTTCTTTTAATATTTAATTTTGTAAATTGAATTATAATAGAAATTCCAATAAAATTTAATTATGAAATGAATTTTTGATAATACATTCATTAATATTTATAAAATAAATAATATACCAAAATATAATAAAATAAAATATGATATAAATATAAGTAAAGCAATTAATTTGATATATAATGTGATCGCATTAAAAGGAATATTTCAAAAGATATTTCTTTAGTAATTTATTAGTGATAAAACTTTTTAAAAATAATAATATTTATTTATTTTATTTTAGGATTCGAATTTTCAAAATATGCGCTTAAAAGTATGAACAAGCAAAAGGTATACTAAGAAATATTTTTGTGAACTTGAATTTATTTTAAATTTAAATATACCGGGTCAGGCAGAAAGTTGGTGCACAATATTGTGGCGTAAGAGAGCACTGGGTAGCCCTCGGGATTACACAGAAAAAATTAAATTGAGTTTGTTTATGCTTGAAAAGATAAATAAAAAATGTTTTGACAATTGGTTGAGCTCATCATTTAAAAATTTCCATTATATACAAGTGAATATGAAAAGTTTGAGTGTTAAAAATTTTATTCTTCACTTTTGAATCAATTTTTTATAAAATTAAAATAAATTTATAATTATTCATTGATAATTTGTTGATTAAAACTTATTTTTTCAAATATTTAATTTTTTCCGAGTAATCCCGAGGGCTACCCAGTGCTCCCTTACGCTACAATATTGTGCACTTACTTTCTGCCTGACCCGGTACAAACAAAAATTTAATTTTTTAAGACATTATTCATGTCCTTTAGTCAGTATCTTTACTTAATTATAAAGAGTTGACCCTGAAACAACGTAAATGAAAAGTGAAATATTTAATCAATAGATGATTATTAAAGGGTAAATTTTTAGAATAAACTGGGTAATAGTATTTGAGAATAGCCAATCAAAGTGACACAAAACTGCTCCAAATTCTGATCCTAAATTATAAATTTTAAATTTAAACAAAAATATTTATAATTAATTATATTTATTTTAATTTATTAACTACATTTACCGAGTAATAATATAGTATATAGAATCGTCTTTCCCCCATAAAACATTTTTGGATGTTTTTGGGCAAATTTATTATGTTTAGTTATGGTTACTAATTTAACCAGGTTAAGCCTTTATTTAAATTTTTGATTTTTTAAAATATTAACATTTTCCGATTAAAACACACTATAAATTATATACTAGTTGTAACCCGTAAATGTAGTGCCCTTTAAGTTTGAACGCAAACCTTGTTTTTTTTCTATAATTTAGAATTTTTATAAAAATAACCTGGTCATTCTTCCAGTACATTTCTTACTAAAATTTATTTAATGAAATCTCTGGTATATTGATTATCAATAAAGCATTTTAATGTCAATTAGTTAAAGTGTTAATGAATGAGATTATGGCAAATGAATTGTAAGTAACCATGGTAATAGTAACCTGAGTCTTCTTGGTTTGTTTTAACGGTAATGATTTAAAGAGATCTGTAGCAAAATTGCAAGACTTATTTGAATAAATTGTGGGACAAAAACATCTCGTTTTTCACAAATATTTTAATCAGTAAAACGTATTTCAAAAAATGTTAACAAAAGAATATCGAGTAATACTTCCA
>JAQIXI010001602.1:0-12977 GCA_034700165.1 Galumnidae sp. Gr-Ori-00277 | reverse complement strand
TTAATTTTATGCTTCAAAAGTGATAAAATACGTTAGATATGATTGAATTGTATGTATTTAAGAGGAAAAACACTTAATATGCGATTTTTAGCGATTTTTAGCGTTTTTTCAAAATACCCCCCCCTAATACCCCCTTGAGCCGAGACCAAAATACCCTACCCTGGCACCCCCCCTGGGATCGAAGTCTTTTGCCATCCCTGATAGAAAGGAAACTTCTTTTTCTTCAAAAATTGTTAGTCTTCTGCAAAAAAATTGATTATACCCAGGCATTTGTAAAAGAAAATGTTTTCTAGTAATTTGTTTTCTATAGTTTGATAAAAACTGAATGATTTTGAGTAAAAAGAATTAATCTCATGATTTTACCCTTGCTAATAATAATTGTTAAACAAATGATTCACTGTATTCACAACTAGCAATGTTTCGGATGTTTATTGAAATCATTGAAACCAATTGAATGGGACTCCAAAGACTCCGACAAATGCTTCAAAGTCTGGGTTTACAGCACCACAACAGTGGAAATCCATCCCTTAATCAATAGATAATACCTTTTGTGGACTTTTTTTTGTAAACTTTTGTAATTCTTATCACAAATGAGTCCAATAACTGATTAGTTGTCGCATAAGTGATTCTTTATATGTTTTTTCATTAAATGTTTTTATTATTTGTTTTAAACAAATTAATGAGATTTATGTCAAAAATGAGATTTCATTGAAATATAATAAATAAATGAATAAAATAATTAATGAATTTAAAAACAAGTGTTTGAATAACAAAAGGATTAGCGCTAATCCTCAGTCAAAGACTAATCCTTCAGTTGATTGGTGTGAGTCAGGCGACTGACCGTTGTTTGACAGCTGTCAGTCATTGGACAAACAAAAGATGTTTAAAATAATGCATAGGTGGGCATTTAGTAAGCTGGGTATCGCTAAACCGGTTTTCGTACAACTGATTTCTATTGTTTGGTCGTTATAGCAACCGTTGCTATACTAGTTTGCCCATCTATGAAATAATGTTTAAATTTCACAAACATTTGATTGGCTTTTGAGCCAAAAATATTTTGATATAATAGTGAGTCCTCTCCTCATCTTTAGTTACTTTTTCTTTGAGTTCTATTCAATCGATATAACAGTTTTATAAGAATTTTCTGATTTAATACTTTTTAAATCAATTTATTAATCATTTAATTATGTCTTCACTCAACGATAGTATTATTGAAATCAAGTATTTTTGCCAAAAATGTGGAAAAATCGTTGAATTTGTGGTAAACAATGAATTGTGTGTCGACTGCGGAACAAAAGTCACTGAAAAACTAAAGACCACTTCAGAGATGAGTCCATCCGAAGAATCAAATGAATGTAGTATTTGTTTACTCTCTTTGAACGGATCAGAAACTTTCAATTTGGTTTGTGGTCATTCATATCATAGACATTGTATTAGACATTGGTTTAAATCTGCCAACACTTGTCCTCTCTGTCGAAGAAAAGTCGTGAATCCATTTAAGATCGAAGACTTTAAATCTATGTCCAGAAAGTATTCACGAGATATACGTCTATTGTCGTTAAAAATCCGTCGGTTGGAAACACAAATTTTAAGAGAAAGACTTCAAAACTCAAGCGAAAGACTTATGCCGTTACGGGACACCAACGACGAGAGTATATCATTTAATTATTAAAAGACATTAAATTTTGTGGAGTTTTTGTAGATTTTGTGGTAATTATTATCACAAATGAATCCAATAAGTGATTAGTTGTCGAATAAGTGATTCTTTAAATGTTTTTATTATTTGTTTTAATGAAATAAATGAGATTTATGTCAAAATTATGATTTAAATTTGTGTCAATTCTTTCAATATTTAAATTTCAGATAATTTTTAATGTTTTTATTTCATAGAATTATTTAAAATCAAAAATTATTTATAAAAATCTGAAAAATTGTATTGAATTCAAATTCTGTTAAAATAATTCAAAACATAATAAATCAGAGATGGCTAAACTAGTTCACCTCAGGGGGTGTATCAGGGGAGGGTATTTTGGTCTCGGGTTAGGAGGCATGATGGGGGTTATTCTGTTAAATCGCTATAAAACGCATTTTCAGTGGGTTTTAGGTGTTTTTGCTTATAAATAAATATAATTCAATCACATTTAACGTATTTTATCACTTTTGAAGCACAAAACTAAGAATTTTAGGCAAAAAACGGCTTTTCCCCACATTTTGAATAAATTTTATTTACAAAAATTCACTCTAAAAGCCGTAAATTTGACGTTTTTACTCCTTTTGTTATGTTTTCTTTGAGTTTTCTTATTATTTACATCTATTTTAATGATTTTTTGCTCAATTTTGCCAATTTTCCACTGTTAATAAACCTGCTACTTTTATTGTTTATACTTCTATACGACCAAAACTTTAGTATTTAATGAAACTTATTTTATAAGATTAAATTATGACTCAATTGACAAAACCATTCTATAAGTTTATCTTTCAAAGGTAACTTTGCCGGTACTAATACTAACTCATTGCTATATGCAGTCAAATTATATTACTATTAATATTATTCACAACTTTGTCTCATATCCTAAAAGCATGAGTCGTATAGACTTCAATATTTTAATTTATTTTACTTAATCTCTGACTTTGTATTTGTGTCAACACTTTGTCTGTGAGTTATTTCTATTCAAATATAATTCATTTGATTTAATTATTTAAACAAAAAATTTGTTTACAAATTATTTATTAAATATATTAATAAATCAGTAAATATTAAATCATTAAAAGCTATCAAATCATTTCTTCACTTTTAGTCAATAATCAAAAATTTGATCTTGGACATTGGCTTTTTATATGGTTTTTTAGTTAACTAAAGACTACATTAAATATGGAAATATTTGTGAAAGATCATACCACTGGAAAGACAATGACTTTTGAAGTGAAGCCCGACTACACTCTCAGATATTTAAAGGCAAAGATTGAATACCAAACGGGAATTCCTAAAAAAGATCAGCGATTTATTTATTCCGGTCGACAAATGAATGACAACAGTCTAACTCTTTCTGACTATAATATAAGACATTGGTCCACAATTCACCTTGTGCAAAGTTTCAGAAGATGTTAAATCATTTAATACTATTTTCAAAAGCCAAGGATATTCTGTAATACTCTCTTTTAATAAAATGTTTGTTTAGGGTTTAAATGAAATTTATTTAAATTGTTTTAATGAAAACTTAAAAGTTTTTAAAAAAAATTAGAGAAAATATTTGAAGAAAATATTTTAAGAGTAAATACAAGAAATGTCTGAAAACCGTTCTGATAAGGAAAACGATGAGGAAAGTGATGAGGAAAGGGATGAGGAAAATGATGAGGAAAGGGATGAGGAAAGTATTAATGAAAGTGAAAGAGAAGAAACAGTAATTCAAAGAACTCTATATCACAAATCATTGACCGACGATATAATGACTCGCTTTGATTGGGATGAATACGAAGTGGAAGATATAATAGTTTGTCAACCATTTGATCCAAACTCAGTTGAAGATAATCCTCCACTAATCACCGAATTTGAACGAATCCCGGAGTTTGTGGACGAAGCGGTTGAAACGATGTTCAGCTCAACAATAGTCGGTTGGATGGACACACCCTCTGGCACTATGATCCTGGCCAGTACAAAGGAATGGATAGATTCAGGATATATACGGCCATTGACTGATACCATATTTCCTGTTTGTGTGACCGGAATAAATGAAAATCCAATTATGAGTGTATGTCATTATCAAGAACAATTTCAGAGATATTATTATCCGGGAATGTATTTACTCCTTCGAAACGAAAATAAAGTATTGTCTCGAAATTTGGAGATTACTATACCTACAGGTGAAATGTACAAGGTACTCTCACATCAAGCAGTTTTGAAAAATTATTTATTATATGAAGAAAGCGATGAAAAAAAGGTTATTCTGATAACAGATTTCAATCGAATCGTTGATAAACTCAACGTTGAATTTGGAGTAATGGGTTTGTATGCGGGCGGATCACTGCCTCCACCCGATGTCACAACAGACAGACCACGACTTTGTTGGGATCAGTCGCCAACTCAACAACAAATGAGTGTCAGTTTTCGATTCGATTTTGACTTCAAAAAGGGAGACAATAGAAGGGTTGTCTGTAGTCGAGACGCACTGCTCGAAGTGAAAGAAAAAGTGCCCAAACAGGACAAACCTAAACAGCGCAGTAGTAGTGCTGTGTTTAGTACACGATTTAGTTCACTACTAAAAGAGTCGGTCTTTACTATATGTGACGGAAGCTTTCAATATGCCGTCAATTCGGGGCAAAAAGTGTGGCCTTACCATAGATTTATAGGTTTTGAGCCAAAACTAGTGGTCGCACCCGAGGGCTTCTCTTCTCTTAACATCCATACAGAAGCAAATAAACCTACTTTTCGATATTCTGTCTATTGGTTGGAGAGCAGCGCAAAAATGCCCTTGTCCACAAATTGGAGAGATTTTCAAGAAGATTTCAACTTATTCAGTGCTGATGTCATCACTCAGCCATTGAAAGAAATTATGAGTGAAGAAGAGTTCAGTGATTACCAAATCTACGACATCGATGACCCGCCCCTTAACACTCATCTAATCTTCTGTTTGGCTTCAAAACTAACCCAAAGTGACATTTATAAATACCAAGAAGACTTTCATGTATATGGCTCGCTGACTGATCTTGGCACAAAGCAAAAGTCAGTTAAATATTGTTATTTGGCAACAATTGAAAGTGTCCTAGGAGTTCAACAATTTTATGGGAAGGGAAGTCTTTTTATTAGACAGAATCTTATTAAAGACAGGCTCTACCCCTTAGAAGGGATCCAAAACCGATTATCTCCGCAATTATCTCATTCTGAGCTCAATATCGCAATCCATTTGTTGAATGACTTCAATCAAATGATACGTGAAATCGGACGACACAAACCTCTGAGGATTAGATTCCAATGGTTTGTTAATTATCGCGATCTTCAAAACCAGACCCCTTTCGGAAAAAGGAGGAATGATTTCATAGATTCTGTGCTTCAAAACGCTATGCATACCATCGATAAAAAATACGAAGAAATTATGACAGAACAACAGCTCTCAGATTATCATATCTATGAAATCAATGATCCGCCACTCAATACTGATTTGGTCTTCTGTTTGGCTGAACAACAAAACTACCAAGTTGATAATGGCCGATACCAAGAAAGAATTCATGTGTATGGCTCGCTGTCTGACAAACGTAGAAATGTAGTGTCAGTCTATTATTACTACTTATATACCCTTTCAAATACATATATCGCCGAACAACACAAAACTACTATCAGTTATATCACTACTTCTGTTAGATATAGAGAGAGGCTTTACCCCAACACTGGTCTCCAACAAAGATGTCCGGAATTGTCTGAATCTGAAGTGAATATCGCCAGGGATTTGGTGAACAACTTCTATGAATGTGCCCGTAATGTGCGGCAACACAAACATCTAAAAGCATTGTTTGCATACTTTGGAAATGCATATACACTGAAAAAACAAACAAAATTGGGTGACGACAGGGAGGATATGATAGCATCTCTACTGAATATCCGTTGAATTCAAAGTAGTATTTATTTGAGATCAGAAAAACAATTGAAATAAAAGTTTATTTTCTAATTTGAAGTACTCTTTGTATTCATTTAATTATTTAAATAAATATAAATTTAAATCAAATTCTAATGCAATGACTTATTGCTAATCACTTAAAGTTAAAAACTTTTAAAATAATGGTTTCTTTGAACAGATTTTTAACGATTATTTATACAATATTGGAATAACAAATTAGCTAGTTCAGTATATTTTTAAAGAAGGTGTAATTAATTTTAGGGTAGAGGCAATTATTCAATTATTTTGAATCGAGTAAATAACAAAATATTAATTCCTTATAACAAATCCTAAGTCACAAGTTTTATGAATGCCTAAGGGTATGAAATGTTATCCCATTTATTGAAAAAAGTTAACATTCCCATCACTGGTAATATCCATAAAATTTCTATTTTTTAACTTAATTAACAATTGGAATGACAGGAGTTTTCTTTCCCATTAATATCTCTATTCTGTAGCAAATCTTTAACCAAATTTCGGTTTCAATTAAACAAATAATTAAATCCTTAATATTTGTGCCAAACCAGAGACCAAAAAGTCCGCCGCAATAACACAAGTAATCAATAAATGATAGCACAGACTCTTCTTTGTATGAAAACATCGGTTGAGTTGAGTCCCAAATCAAACTCTTTTTGGAATATCTCTCCTCTCGAGTTGTTTTAAGCCATAACTCATTACCGATCATAGAATCTGTTCGTCGCACAGAATATAAATAGTCTATTGTTTGACATTCATTCGGACATATTTTATTGCATTTCGTTGATATTTTTGTAGTTCGATTGTCCTTGATATTCTCATCGATTTGCTTAGGAGAACACAAATTCATATCATATGAGGAAAAATCTAATTGACTGAATGAAAAGTCAATTAAAAGTGAAGAACAATTGTAGAGAATATTATCATAAAATTTTAGACACTGTCTGTAGCACTGCATATGAGAAGTGGTATTAAAATATTTGTTTGTATTTTTAGAATAATGACTACACTCTCCAAATGGTGGCTCTAAATATGTCCTCAAAGTCTTTGTCACAACTAAACTATAATTATCGGAACTAATTCTTTGGTCGACTGAAGGAATTTCTATGAAATTAGGAACGGGTTGTGAGTGAAGTATAATATTCTTAATATTCATAGAATTTAACGAAAGTCCTAATTCTTTATAATTAATATTTTTGTGATAAATATCAATGATTTTATCATTTTTATCAAATATTTCATTATTCAATTTTAAGCTTATAAATATATACCATGGTAAATCAGTCAATTCCATGCTACTTTTAGAATACCAGCCAATTGTCTTATTTTGAATAACACTTGAATTGTAGAAAATATCTCCGACTTTGAAATAAAGATCTGATTCTCTTAAAAACAATTCAATGATATCTTTGTCTAACAAATCCTTTAAAGAATATATATTGCATTCAACGACATTATATATAAAATATGAGCTAGTATCTCTTGATACATTATTGAAGCATACATCAATATTTCCAAAATGACCATGAAGTATTTTCTTCACATCAATAATATCAGCATAAATACTAAAAGTGATAATCGGATAGTTTTCATCGATTATCTCATCGGAGAAATAAATTCTTGTATTCGTTGTAAACATTAAATACTTGACTGAAATTTTATACAATTCTTTCACCAAAACTATTGATATACAAATTGTATAAAAGGCTATAAATTTTTGTTTTTTGATTGTTTTGATCTTGGTCAATAATATCTGAATAAAATTTAATTGAATATAGTTTTGGAATATTAATAACAAATTCAAACAATACTTCAAAACGGATACAAAACTGGTTCCGCGCCATAAACTGAAAATATTGGCCCCATTTATGATCAGATTTATGAAAGTTATTTGTGGAGAGTATTTAAAGCGTATAAAATATTTATCAGCAAAACTAAAAAACTTATATTTTTCAATAGTAATGAAACTACTTTGTTCACTGTCTGCAGTGAAATGAATATCATAACACGAGTCCAGACATTTTTGATCGCATTTTAATATGATCTTAGAATTTTCCTTTAAAATTGTACTTTTATTCTGTGCTCCACAAACATTAATATTATTGTTTGGATAATAAATATTTAAAGTGAATAAACTATTTATGTTTGGAATACATTTGAATGAATTCATATATTCTTCTAAATAGCAGTCATTCAGACATTGAAATCGAGTTATGTTTTCATAATAACCACAATTTGTTTCGTAGGGTTTCGGAAGTTTTTCGAACTCAAATCGATTCAGTTTTAAATAAAAACCATTTCGTTGTGTGACTATAGTATCGGTGAAGAAATACTCTTCAGTTGTCAGCACAGGTGGAGATGTATTTGAATGAAAGAGAAAACTATCAAAAAAAGGACTCATATAATCCCCATAATTTTGAAGACAGTTGTGCAAGATTGCAAAATTCCAATTTAATTGTTTTGACACTAAATGTACATTTGTACTGATGTCTACATAAGAAAATATAGTCGAACACTTTCCAAAAGGTGAAAGGTAACTCTTGTAATCAAAAAAAGATGAACACCAAATAGAACTGTCAAAAATACCTATTGTTTTACCTTTCAATTCATTATATTGTATGGAACATATAAACCTGTTATTATAAAACGAGAGTTCATTTTTTAAGTAAGTGAAATTATCCTTGATGAAATTTCTAGAATTTTCCATTTTTAAATCAAAGTCTACTTTATTATTAACATTAAATGTTGCAAGGATATATTGTTTTAAAGCAATAAATTCAAAGTTCATAAATCTTTCAAAACTTATAAAATAATATCCAGCTAATTTCCTTATAAACAAATCTGACGAATTACCAAGAACATCAAATTCCATTCCCATGGATTCATTCATTAAATTTATGTTTTCTAATACTTTTGGTTTTATTCGTTCATTGAAGAGAAGTTCCCGGAATATATTGTCTGAACAGACAGTAATCGCCGGCAAATAATTCTCTTTAATATTATTTTCCGAATCCCTATAAGAGATGAAATCAAAACTCACTTCATATGGGAATTGCAAATAAGTGTCCACTAATTCATACAATTCATAACAAATTATAATATAAGTAATAAAATTAAGAATTAAACGCCATTTTAAATGTTCCAGTGTCTTGATTAAAAGATTTAACCTTCTAAAAAGTTTAATTAATAAACTTGGAACTTTTAGAGTTATTTTATTTAAAAAGAACTTTAATAGTTTAAAGGTTACATTTTTTAGTGTTTTGAAAAATATTTTAATGAAAGCACTTAAATCAATGAACGCCAGTCCAAACCAAAGGGCTATAAGTCCTCCAATGTTTGAGAGGTAAACCACAAAACTTATTCCGATCTCTGATTTATAGTAAAATTCTTGAGAGTATTTAAATTGAATTTTTATTTTTGAGTCCGAATTCGTTAAATAGTATTTGTTTTCTAAACTCATCGAATGATAGATTTGAAGACAACTTTTGATACACTTTTTGTCACAAATCTTAGTATCGATTTTTGTAAAGTTTTGAGTTTTGTTAGAAAAAGTTCTCTTCGTTTGACTTGAATTCAATAAAATAAAATCTTCAGTAATAAAAGGATTCGGAAAATATTTGAAATGATTTTCATAAATGTTTTCAATACATTTCTCAAAGCATTTGTCGAATTCAGTTATATTTTCTAAAATAATTTAATATAAATAATCTAAATTTAAAACAAGTTTTGAGGGCAAACCCAATAACCCAGCAATGTCTTATGGAAAGGAAGTGGTGATCCCCTTTATTACAAATAAACAGAATTGTCCCTAGAGAGACACAAAACTCCCTGTCCTCTACTTTACTAGCAAAGAGAGTCGAAATTAGCCGTTAATATTCAAACAATTAGTTTCCCTTTACTAGTAAAAGACCTCCCTGTCCCCTTTATTACTAATAAAAAGAATGGTCTCTAGGGAACCATCAACCTCCCTGTCTTTACATTACTAGCATGAAACTATATGTTACCCGTTAATATTCAAAGAAATATTTTCCCGTTGCTAGTAAAAGACATCCCTGTCCCCTCCGTTACTAATAAAAAGAATGGTCTCTAGAGAACCATCAACCTCCCTGTCCTCTCCTTTACTAGCAAAGAGAGTCTAAATTAGCCATTAATATTGAAAGAAATATTTTCCCGTTAATATCAAAAGGCCTCCCTGTCCCACCATTACTAACAAAAGTATTGAGAGACTTCTTTAGCATAGTAGTAGAAACTCGTTAAACTCTGCAAAGGTCTCCGTTACAAGCAAAAGCGTGTGTGTGGGCGGGTTAAAAACAAATACATATACTACATATCACTTCATAAATGCAGTGAAAAAGTTACTTACGATATGTGCGACACTTTTGCATATAAGGCGTTGAAAGCATTTCGACGGATGTCTTACGAAATCTGAGTTCAGAATTCAATGAATTTCGCGTCGATTTGAATGTGTTTTCGGGATTTGCCTTAAGTTTTGTTTGATGTCTATTAACGAAGAAATAGAAACCGAAATAATCCCTGAAATAATGATTTAATGGTTCCGTTGTCTTCTCCAGTATTTCTATGAAGTTTTTCTCTGTTGTATTTTCATTGAATTGAATATTTATGTCATAAAAGGCATTAATCAGAAACTTTTGTTGTGTTTCATAATTAACGATAAACTGTATGTAATCGTCGTCTTTAAGGAAAATACTGTAATTCTGAGCGAAAAATGTATAACAAATACCGAAATCGTTTCCATAAATACTTTGCAAAACTTCAAACCTATCGAAACAATTCTTAAATTCAGTGGCATTTGATTCGTATCTGAAGTGGACTTTTGCCGAACAATTAAACAATTGTTTCGCACTAATCATAAAACCACTCATTTGTTCGTAACTCAAACTCTCAAATATTATTTTTTCATATTCTTTGAAAAATAGACTCAGATTATAGTTGAAAACATTTTCGATATGATGCCACGTTTTTGCCAAGATCATAAATTTTAATTCATTCGATTGCGATTCAATACTATTTTCAGGAGATTTAAAAATAGAATTTCTTTTATTTTCTAATATTTGTTTTTTTATTTCGTTTAAAGAGTTATAATATTCTGAATAATTGTTCTCCAAATGAAAATATTCAATGACTTTATATTTATTGAAGAATACATTCCTTTCAGTGCAGACACTAATCGTCGGTAAATCAAAGCCGTATTTATTGCTCAAAACTATTAGTTTATATATATAGGGATAACTTAAATAATTCAAAGTCACTGAAATTGCGCTCAAAACTAAAACAATAAAACAAAAGCTTTTTATTAAAGCAAATAAAATATTTTTCCGATAATTTATTAAAAACTTCACAATTGTTTTCAATACTTCAATTAGTTTTAAAACACATTTTAAGATTATTTGCAAAATAACTATTAATACAATTTTTATTTGACTATAAATTAATAAAAGTGTATTAAAAATTTTAAACCCAAATCTTAATAATTCTCTTATTTTTAACATTTTTGAAATTAATTAAACAAATATTGTCGACACTATTATACTGTATTTAGTGATTATAACAACAAAATAACTATTCCTTTATCCAGGACTTAATGATAAGTTACTGATCAGTCGTTATTAGATTCGTGTTCTACTCATCGCGATATCATTTTCTATTTTATTCTAAATTAATGAAATTTATATTAATATTAATGATTTTTTCTTCAAATTTTTGCAATACCAAGCACAGTTTCATTATGTTTCCTAATGTTGTTTTCAAAAAAAAACCTTGACACATTTTATATATTTTAATAAATTATTTTGTAATTTTCAATACAACGATTTAGAGACATAAACAGATAGCCCAAGCATTGGTCCAACACTATTAGAGTTTCTCATCAAATTGGCCAAGTAATAATAGGTTTTCATTTCATCAAATAAATGTTATAATAAAATAAAAACAAAACAAGGGTATTTGAAAAATTCCGAAATATTTTACTTAATAATAACAATTAAAATATGATTAGCAAAGAAGATATTATTTCATATTTCAGTGGAAAAACTAGAGACTGGTGTTAGTCATACCACTAAAGTTCTTAAACTATAATATTGTCTCTTAAGAATTGTTTGGAACTTTCAATCTGTCTCTCAAACCGTTGGCACAGAATTCTGTTTCCCATCGATCGAAGTCTCTTCTATTTCCTCTATTAAGTATTATAGCATTGATTGAATACAGGAATGGCGAATACCCCCTGAGAGACCAAAATTGGCAAAATAACACCTGGGGACTTTGAGACCTTAACATTAGCGTCTATATACAAAATTGAGATATTAATGGGAAAGAAAACTCCTGTCATTCCAATTGTCAATTAAATGAAAAAAATATAATTAAATATTTGGAAAACAAGAGATTTTTATCAGTCGTTTAACGCTATAACTCTTGAAATAATGTTTATTAAGGTAATAGAGAGACAAATATTATGGGAATCATTTGAATATGAAAGTAACCAAATCTTAATCAGAACACAAATATTTTTAAGAAACTTTTTAATAATTTATTTTTTTTAAAAACTTCACAATTGTTTTCAATACTTTAATTAAATATTTAACAAATATTTTAAAATTATTTGCAAAATAACTATTAATACAATTTTTAATTGACTATAAATTAATTAATTGTATTTAATATCGTAAACATAAAAATTATTAAATCACTTATTCTTAACCTTTTGTTTGAAATTAATTCATAAAATATTGTCGACACTATTTTATAGAGTTTAATCAATAAACAAGAAAATTAGGTTTTAATATATTAATAACAAGGTAATATATAAGACCTACCCGACATAATTAGATTCGTGTTCTATTTATTGCGATATTATTTTTCTATTGTTTTAATTTTAAAATATGTTGTGCAGTAATATTCTATTTATTTTATGTTTTACCAAGCACAATTTTAAATATGTTTTGTAAAGTGCTTTCAAAAGGACCTTGTAATATTTTTTTAAATAGATAACTTTGTAATTAAATATAGATTAGATGATACAGTATTACTAAAACTATTAAATAATTAATATAATATATTGCATGTTCATTTTTAGAGATAGCAATTAAGCTAAAATGGTTTTATTTAATCTTAAATTTATGAGATAAATGTTCCTAGATAATTTATTTGAAAATATCTGTAATTTTGAAAAAAAATAATTTTTAAATTCTATGGATTTTATAAACATTATATAAAACTTTTGCAAAACTTTAAAATCAAAAGTTAATAGAACTGTAAATATAAAACAAGGTTTGAGGGCAAAGCTATAATCACTACATTTATCACGATTTATTATTAATAAGGTACCCGAATAGGTTT
>JAQIXI010001601.1:0-12978 GCA_034700165.1 Galumnidae sp. Gr-Ori-00277 | reverse complement strand
TTATTGATATGAATGAAATCTGATTGAAAAATGTATGAAATAGTAATTTGTATTTTAAAAATGAGTTGAATAAATACCATCAATAGATATTGACTAAAAAGTTCAAAATTTATCTTTCTTTTAAGCTTTAAATCCTAATTTTGCCTAGCCGAATTTCACGGGAACAGATGACCATTGGCCAAAAATAATTTGATCAAACAATTCCATACATCCTAAGCTTACTAAAGAGACTTAGCTCATTTTGATATGCGAGTACCCCTAGGAAGGCAGTACTTCTGAGTGATTAGACACAGTCCGGGGTAGAGCTCGTGGAGGTTCTAAATTTTCAACTAATTTAATGGTTTTTGTGTTTCGATATAAAGTTTTGTTTGTAATATTGGGACGTATTATATGTTTCGTTGAATTCATTTGACTTTAGATAAAAAGTGAACAAAAATTTGTTTATTTTGATTAAAATGAGAGCTAATTATCGGCCGATTCTTAACATTTGCCGTCAATTGTCGTCTCAATCAAAAAGTATCGCTAATTCTTAAAAAAATGTTGACTTAATTCACATTAAATTTATTTTTAGAGTCAAAAGTGTTGACAACAAAGACATCAAAAGGTCAAAATGAGAGCAGTGGTGGTCAGAGCCAACCACCGGAACAGACCACTAGTGGACAAACTTACGAATGTCCCGAATATTATGGTCACAACACAACTTCTTTTTACGATTATATGATAGATATGTCGAAACACAGACTAAAACAGCCCTCAAATAAGATTTGAATCAATTTTTGTGTAGAATTTCTTACAAAAACTTCAATTTATTAATAGATTTAAAATACGTTTAAAATATGTTTTTATGAATGAATACAATAATAATATATAAAAAAATTATATTTAATTTTAGAGGTTTTTCTCTTCAAATAATTCATTTAAAAAATGTTTTACGAAATTCTCTAAAATATATGAAGTTATCATTAAATAGTAAATCAAAATTAATTCAAAATTGATTTCAAAGCAATTATTTTTAAAAAATAGTTTTCATTTAAATGATTAATGAAAAACAGATTATTATTTAAACGAAACATATTTTTAAAAATATATCAAAGAATTATTTCAATTATTTAATGATAAAACTTAGGGAACCCTCGCTTTTAAAATAAAATAAAAAAATAGTAAAACAATTGACCCATAATTGGAAAGTGAGGTCTTTTTGATGGGTCCCAACTTTTTTTTTTGTTGATTCGCTTAATTATAATCAGAATATATTTGTCAAACCATTAGTTGAGGCACTCTTCAAATCTCAGAGTAAGTATTGATTGGATATCAGATTAAGGGTTCATATCTCACACATCTTTTACTTCACCAGAAATAGAACTATAAAATGTCGGCTAAAAAAATGCAAAAATTTTTGTTTTTAAAGCAAATAATTAGTAATAATTCTGACCTTTTCATCGATAGTAAGATCTTCGAGGCTTTGATTTAAGTCGTCGTCTCCTTTTTGTGGGCCGTCCTCTTCGTTATCAGATTCTGAAGACTCATGCATGACATGAGTGTCAGCAATAGTGGTAACTCTTTTATCAGTGGTTTCTATTCGAGAATTGAAGTCATTGATTGAATTGTCCGTTGGATTGATTTTAAGACTTGTTCTCTGTTTTCCCAACTTTTCATAGCATGCATTACAAACTCGAACGGGTTTTGATGATTGATTGGGTATTAAGAATTTATTTTTAGAGCACTGACCGCACACCACATCTCCACAATTGCGGCAGTGATGCTAAAACAGCCATTCATTAGTCATTGATTAAAATCAGATAAAATAAATAAAAGCGAATACCCGTCTGTTAATGACAGTAAAATGAGATTTTCTGCAGTGCATACAAGTATTGGAAGCGCTGTCGGGCACCCAAACAGCCGCGTGTTCTGCTGCCGGTCTGTTCCCCGCTTTTCATATAGAAAAAAATGTTAACTTTTTTCAACTTTAGTTCATTCGTTACTTCTATTAATGAGTTCTTCTACGCATTTGTTGATATGAGCCATCCATTCGACCTTTTCTGTAGCGGTGGCCGCGTATACCGCAAACGATTTGTTGGGAGTTTTGATGAGCCACCCATACCTTAAGTCTATTTATGTAAATATATTTTTAATTATAACTATTCTATCTCTCGGACTAATTAAGTGATTACTGTCGTCGTCTGACAAGTCCTCCAGTTTGACATTTTCCAGAGGAATGATATGCTGTCTGTTATACTTCTTCTTATTGATGATTATACTGCCATAAACTAAGATATCACTAAACAGAAAGACTTGTCTCGGTTTCAGTTTCTTTCGACAACTCTTCGTTAAAATTCCTTTTAATAAAATCAAAATTTTAGAAATAATTTTATCAAAAAAAAGTCATACCTTCGCCGACGAGTACTCTTCCAGGGATTGAAAGGGGCTTTAAATTTGAAAAAAATAATTAATTAATTGATTCAACAAAAAATTGATTAAAATATATCAAAAAAAAGTTTAAATAAGAGATTATTTTGATTTATAAATAAATCTCATTTTAAATCAAAAAATTGATTATAATTTATAAAAATAAAGTGAATACCACTCCAGAAATGCCGAAACAATTTTCCACGTTTGCAATACGCCGGGCATTTGTCTCGCTGTTCACTATCAGGATAATTTACAAAACATTAATTTCAATCCATAAATTTATTTATATCACAAGAAAAACAATAAAAAAAATGATCATGGCTACTAAAACAATTAATTGGAATAATTGGAACAAATTATACCAAGTTTATCAACCATTGATTTGATACAAAAATATAAAAAATAACTTTTAATATAATAAAAGAATAAAATAAAAGTCAATTATTAAACGAGAAATTAATATAAATAAACTAAATATTGTATAAAATAAATGTTTTAATGGCTCTCAACTATTCAGTCAATTAACTGGTTATTAGTCACTGGATGTCAGAGTGTTGTGAAATACTCCCCTTTTGGACGAAATATCCATTGAGTCGACAAGTTTTGAACGCCTTTTTCACCTAAACTCTAGTCAAGAGTCACATGAATTTTGTTAAAAATTTTTTTAGAAATCATTGATAATATTAATTGATTTCTCGTTAATTAACATAAATTTTTAAAATAATTTTTGCTTTTAGTAATCAAATGTAATCAATAACTTATTTACTGTAAATTTTACTAAAATATTATTTGCAATAATTTATTACTTTCAAAACTTTGTTCTAAAGCTGCAAGGTCATTATGATGATTAGTACGAGGTCATTTATATCAAAAAATGAAATTAAAAACCAAATTTTTATTTCCGTTTTTGAATTATTTTAGTGTTGTTTTCATTTATAAATCAAAGCTTAGAGTCTTTTCAGAGTCCTTTCGCTTTATATTTGTTTTAATAAAATGTTTTTTATTTGATTTCTATTTATAGTGAGTTATGTTTAGATGTTTAGTTGTCCACTCATTTTGTTTAGAGATTTCAACTTAAATTCTATTGTATTTCTTGAAAATTTGTGAAAATTACTCGAAAACAATTGCAATAGATTTCAATTTAGCAAAAGATATACCCTATCAACTTTTCTAAATATTTCCAAATTAGTTCTGTTTTTTAGACACTTTTCAAAATAAGTCATTATTTAAAGCACTAAATGATAATAAACTTATAATAATAAATAACTGATAGTTCTCTCCGGAGGCTATAAATTATTGATTTTATGTTTTAAAATAAATACAAATAATTGATTAAAAATATTTACAAAAAGTATTTTAAATAACTATTAAAATGACAACAAATTAACCTGGCATAATGGAACATCTACTATTATCTAGGTTCTGGGGTTCGGGATAATAGTACACCATTTAGCAAGAATTTAGATAGTAGTAGATGTTCTACTATGGGAGGAAAAGGAGGGAAAGGGTTCATTGCTTTTAATTAGCACTAAATTTATTGAAAAATTCAATTAAAAAATTATTGGATTAAACATTGATTTGTAGAGTATTACTGAAAAATGAATGCAATCAATGTCTGACAGTTTGAGAGATGAGAACAACTAATGTCTGATTTGGTGTCAAAAGTCATTTTAGTGACAACTCTTTCACTAAAACTTAAAATTATTTTGATTTTTTGCCGATCGTTCCGAACGCAGAGATGACCGTCGGTTTAGTACCGGAGGCCACAGTCACTGGTATTACCACCTGTGGTCTCATGAGGTTAACCTGATTTGGTTGTGTTGATGGTGCGTCCCATTTGCTCTTCTTTTTAGTGGAGTCATTGCCATCACTGTTCTGACCCTTTTTAGTTCCCGAAATGAAGTCCACTTTTACTCTTTCTTTGCGTTCGCGCTCTCTTTTATCCATGTCTTCCTTTTGTCGTTTTGCCAACTCTTCATAGAATGACTTTTCTGTCCAAATGTGTGGATCGTAGACATCGGGCGGATAATTAGTGGCCATTTCATCGATACCACAATAAGCGATCAGTTTTTCATAAATACTCGGATTTCGGAAGTCTTTTCTCTTTTGTATAATTGTGTTCATATCATAACCCCTTTTCATCTTTTCGTGTAAACGAAGGATCTTTTCTTGAAGTGATTTCGAACAGCTCTCTATCGGTTCCGAAGGAATCATAATTTGGTCTTCACTTATGCCATACAATAACCTGTGATAAGAAATGGGAGAATTGGGCCGAACTTCGGCTCCATTTTTATCTCTAATTTCTTCTGAGCTCTCATTTTGAAAGTTTTGACTTTTGTCTAACGATTCAATTGATTTAAGAAATGAATTCGAGGGAGAATTAGTCCGACTCTCAATTAAATTTGAGGCCAAATCACTGATTCGTTCATTGATTGGCTGACCATTCAATTGATGGTTTGTATCAATTGAGTTGTCATCGGAATCGTTATCTGATTCTGAATCGGAGTAAGTGTTGGTCAGAGAGACCAAAGCCGACGGTTTAGACATTTAACTCAATTCAAACATAAAATCAATAAAACGTTTTGTAAACAAAAAATATAGTATAAGTTATGCCCCAAAAGAGGGCAGAAGAGGGTATTCTTAGCGCACAGACACTACTTTGGGTCGATTTAGGCCTCAAAACACAAAAAACTAATGAAAACTCGTATTTCGTAAAGAATTTTATATAAAAAATTATTTCAATTTTTTTCTTTTAATGACTTTTTCTGATAATAAATCATTTGTTCGTTGAGTCTCTTCTGTTAAACATTAATGAAATGCAAAAATATAAAGTTTTGACCATTTTTTCTAATAAAAGGTATTTCTTTTATTCAAATTATTCTTTGACTCAATTAATACTAAAATTAATAAAAATTGAAATTTTATTTCTAACTCAGAATTAATAGTTAACTATAATTTAGAAATTTATTATTAGTTTAGTTATATTAGTTAATATAAGTTAGGAATCATTTATTAAAAACAAAGATAATTTATCAAGTTAATATTGCCTTTCTTATTCTCTTAAAATTATTGCGATAATTTTTCCTCATTTATCTCCGGGTAGTTTATTCTGATGAAAAGTGTGTCCACTCAAATTACAATTACTAGAATCAATTCATTGGAAATCTATTAAAAAATGTCAATAAAATTAGTTTTTTTTTTGAATAAAAAATTCAATTTTATTGATTTGAAATGAGATTTATTAAAGTTTTACACAAAATTTATTTGAGTTCAAAATTTGGTCGAATCTGTTTGTTTGGTCCCATAATAAATAAATAAATAAATTATTAAATTAATAAATTAATAAATAAAAAAAATAATAGTAATAATAATAATAATAACGATTATTATTATTCAAATGCAAATTAATGAGCTTTTTCTCAATAATAATAACACAGAATAACAATTCTTATATCCTTTTGGAAACATTAATTGATTTTCAGTTGAATTGTTAGTAAATTAACTCTAAGAGCGAATCGATGTAAATGTGAGCACAACTGAGTCTCGTTTCCAGAGAAGCCGGTAATCAGTAATAAATTTAATTAAACCAAACATTCATACAATCGCTTTAAGTGATATAAATGTGCAAATAGTGATCACAAATCTCTTAATTTTTATTAACTTTGAGTTCTCCGTAGATCTGATAACGATTTTGAATATAACTATTTTTAAGAAATCCCGGGATTCAGTCAAACCATCAAATTTGAGAAACGGTCGCAAAGTATGAGAAAAACCGCTTATAATTAGAAAATCTAAGTTTTGAGCACTTTTTTAGAGAAAATGTCTTTTTATAAAAAGAGATGTTTTCAACGATTGGTATTAACAAAATGTTATTAACAATTGATGTAACGATAAATGGTATTAAAGATACTCTACAATATCACATCTGACGTGAGGACACGAAGAACCACTTCTTAAATGGTTTGCTTCACTGTTGCGATTCAAGTATGGAAATAATCGGATGAAAGTGCTTTCAATGTTTTGTGTGTTATCGTAATTGGAAGTGGCATTTGTCACCTCCAGTGCCGCCACCGAACTCTCCGAACAAAAGCCTGTGTTTTCTAATCTATAGCTCTGTATTCCACCCAAACTCTGAGCTCTTCTTCTGGTATTTGGAAGAGTCAGGTCAGTCCCTATTTATCGAATTAGTCATTAGTAAGTAATAAATTTCAAGTTATTGAGTCGTAATGATATTAGACAAACCTCTTGAGCGGTCGGTGTCGTCGTCATCACAGGAGGAAAAGTCATTTGCGTTGTGTTTATGAAAGTTGTGTCGAATCGCTTTGGCATAAGAAGTGTCATCAGATTCCAGTGCTCTCACGTTGGCATTGATTTCAATGTACGGCTCCTCTCCGCTGACGGGAGACAAGAATTCTGGCGGTTGTTTATAACTAATACTACTATTAATAGAAGAGTCGGTGCTCTTAACGCTCTCAGCTTTGGATCGATTATTAGAAAACTTCATTTCTCTGTTATTATTGTGCTGTTTGTCGATCAGAGAAAGGGCTCTCAATGATAGCAACTCTGATGAGCTCTGCTTTACTGTCTGTTTGACCAATAAATGGTCATTGTTTTGTTCACTAAACTCAGGGCAGGAATCGGGTTGAGGTAATTGCGTCACTTCAGTCGATATTTCCAGCGATGCAGAGGTTGACAGAGACGTCACTTTTAAACTATAAACAGATAAGTGTTATGTCAAACACCGGGAATCCATTGCATTACGCAAATGGATTCAATACAAGAATACCTTTCATATGGATTCCATTTCGAACTTATTTTTTCGTTTTCGTTATTTTCGAAACAATTTTTATCTTTGATATCGAGTTTGGGCTCTACTCCAACACCACTTCCAATATTACCGATTATTTGTTGAGTTTCCGCTTTAGTTATAACAAGAGATGATTCTTCTAATCCCCTCCAGCGAAATGTGAGCGCTTCCAATTCGTATGCTTTCTATTCATCATATTTACAGACATTTACGACAATATTCACAATCAAATGCTTTTACATTATTTTATAACACTTTTCCTTTACTTTAGAGTTCGCTTATATCTGAATCTATCGGAAATGCATTTCTATTCAATATTCGCATTACTTTTAAGTTATAACTTCTAACCACTACTACTCTTAAGAATATTCATAAAATGTGACCCAATTTTTATTAATTTAAATTTGAATTTATATAAAAGTTTTTGCATTTAATATATAATTGAAGGATAAAATATTTGATTTGATTAATATACTTGCAAATGTTGTTGCACATTTTTATTTTCTACTAGATCATTTTCAGATATGAGTTTTTCTTTCTTTCAGTATTTTTATTTTTGATTTCATATTAATTTGAAAATTAATTCGATATTTAAATCATTTAAAGATTGCTTTTTCTCGTTATTATATTTCATTTATTAAGAAATAAATGCATTAATATTTCATTGAATTTATATTAAATATATTAATATTCAAGTCGTGCGCCAATTCTTATGAAATTAAATATTGAATTCATAGAGAGGTTTGTTTCAACTCATATATCAGACAAATAACAAAACATTTATTTAAATTTAGAAAAATAACAATATTTTAATCCCATTTTGTGAAGTTTGCTTTTAATTAATTTGTTGCTAGCTGCGATATTGCAAACTTGCAATTATATGTTGGAAAAGGTTTTGTGTCAGTTTAGGATTTATTTATTCACTATAAGTAACGGATTGTTAATTCTGTTAATTAATGATTAAAAGACTACTTTTTTCACTATTTTTATGTTGAGTTTATTTTAAGGATTTATAGATAAGTAATACCTCTTTTAGTCTTTGTCTGAGTCTGAAGTTGTCTTCGGTGACACTTTTGATTCTGTGATGTAATTCCATTTCGTCGGAATCCCTCCGAGATTTTTTAAATGGTTTGAGAGTTGCTCTGACCCGTCGATCCCCCGCCAGAGGATTTCTTTTTAGTTCAATTAACTATTAATAAAAGAAAATCAATGAGTAATTTAACAGATCTCTAATGTTTTAGTGATCGGACGGACAGATGGACGGCATCCCTCACCAGTCTCACCTTAGGCACGAACACCAGGCATAGCGTTCCCGTTGAACAGAAAATAATGAATATGGAAATGATGACAAACGCGGCGTCCTGTTGGTCCCGGAGTACAAACGACAGTCCGGCGCCGATGACACACATTATGACAACATTATAGACACTCATTCCTATATATTTAGAGTCATTGAGCGCCGGAATACTGACATGTCTGGTCTCCCAGGCCAAGAATATTCCGAAAGCCTACGCCAACAAAATAGTGAAAAATCAATCAAAGCATTGAACGAATCGAATAAAGAAATAGTCGACAAAAGAGAAGATTTATTGGCCAACCATTAAAAGGCCTTTATATATATAGATTGAGCCCAAGAATATTGTCATCCTTTTGCTTTGGCAGTACTCCATTTCGGGAATAACCCATATGTCCTCATTTTGTGGTGATTGCTATGTAACAATTTATCCTCGATTACAATGAGATATAATAAATTTGATATGATCTAGTATGATATAGTATGATCTAGTACATATATGATAACATTTATATATTTATTTATACTATTATTGATGTATAGAATCTGTTTTACTTATTTTTATGATATTCTATATTAGACAACAAACCTCAGCCGTTCCGTTATGGGTATCTCTATAGAAGGGGTCGACAATTTGCCAGGTTGTAAGTGTGGCCACATCAATGAAGACGAGAACCCCCACAACCATAAACAACTTGTAATCTTTGATGAGCTAAACGTTCGACACATAGTTTCCAATCAATAGAATCGCTGTAATAATGCTTTTATAGAAAGACTCACTTTTTTGTTAAGTTTGATGTTTGTGAAGATTGCGTGAACTCTCCACGTCTTACTGAACATACTGTACACCAAAAGCACACAAAACAATATTTCATTAAAACTAATTTCGCATTTATTCGATCAAATGTGAGCCCACCTCCCAAAAGCCAGAGTAAAGCCAGACATGAGAACCCACGCTCTTCCCTAAAACACAGATTTTCAGTAAATTGTTTCAATTGAAATGAGTTGTTATCAAGTTTTACGACTGAATCGTTTCACACTTCAAATAACACACAATCCTATACTCACAGCACAAATGTATGGAAAATTAGATTCACTCGTAAGACCACTATCCAATCCTAATAAAATGACACTGGTATATGTCAATATGCATCCGATTATTATAAGATTGTTTAGGTATGGACTCGACATCTTTATATATCTGTAAAAAATCGTTAAACAAATATTATTTTACCTGAAATTGAATTTTGTATTAAAACTATTGGTTTTCAACGAATTGATTGAATTGTTTGGAAAACAAAATCGTTTCAAACCATTTAATTTATTTAATTTAATGTTTGAGTGATGTTCACAAATGAATATAAATCATATATACATATATATGGATATATAGAATTATGAACCGATTGAATGTCTGTTTTATTCTTGAATTAATGATTTCAGTCGATTGACATAAAAATAGACTTTTCTATTATTACTTTTCAAGTCATTACTCTGTTATTCATTTTGTTTATAACAAAAGCAAAGAAAAAACCATTAAATTAATGCTTATTATGAACAGAGAAAACATGGATTTTAAGTCTTATTAGATATTTCTGTTGGAATTAATGAGAAATCTTCGCTATAATGCATATAAAACAGACCTCAAAAATACAATAAAATTAGTGTTTGTTTTCAATATTCGTTTCAAAAATTTAAGTTTCAATAAATCCCCAGTAATTGAGTTTTGAATGTTTTGAAACGTTTCGAAATGGATTAAAATCCATATAAATCCTCAAAAATTTCGTAATACAGACTCACTCTTAACTCAAACTAATTCTCAGCCAAAGGCTTAGGTTTTCGGAAATTTATTGATTAACTCTATGGAAATCATAGGAGCTTTTCCGGTCATTAAATAATGGAATAATTTAGGTCATAATCTAGCAACATTTAAGATGGATTCTCAATAGTTTTAAAGGTAATTCACTTTAAATTACTATAAACAGAATATATTACCGAAAACGGAAAAATTTATTTTAAAATTCATTTAATGTGTTCTGAAGTAAAACATCTTCGAGTTAGTGCTGTTTTAATCAACTGATTGGCCGACTCTTAACTCAATTCTTATACTTTAGTGCTTTAAAATTCTAAACAAAAGGAAACACTTCTGAAATAAAACCCTTCGATAAAAAATGTTATCTTTTATTTATAAGTGAGAAAAAATTTAAAATTCAATAATTGGATATTAATATCCTTTTTGGTATATATTTTGTGCTTGCTACAAAAAATTTTAACTTAAAAAAGTATATAAATTTCTTTTTAAATCCTGAAATTTGGTAAAGATTTCTATTTATAAAATAGAGAAATGAATGAATGAAATACCTTTGATTTCTATACTTGATATTCATAGCGAGGAAGACAAATGCCATTACGATTCCAATTATGGCCAAAATTGAGATCATAACAAATAATGTAATACTGATTCGAGACGGCGACAGAATAAATGTTGTGCGGTCCCGGGCAGGGCTCAAGTTGCCTAGATCAAATGAATGTAATCAGTTTTTCTAAAATTTGAATAATAGTATTATTTGGGTTTAAATTATTCTAAAAATAGAGTTTTTAGTTTAAAAGCAGTTATCAGTGATTCAGTACATCAATTGAAGAGACGCTAAAGTGAAGAGCCCTTCAATTAATAATTTTTAATTCATTAATCCTTAGCTTTTGTCTCATTATTTTTTATGCTTTTTTTACATTTACGTCAAACTCAGAACAGTTAACTCAATCGATAGGAGAGAGTAATAATGCAATACTAAACTAGGAAATGAGAAGAGTTGATTTAATCCTTAATGTCTATCGTAAGTAAAGCACTTTTCATGGTAATAAAAATTCCTTTTAAAAGTAAACTAGCTAATATTTTCACATTAATATTTTTGTGAAGAAAATGGAAATATTTTAAGAGAATATTAATATAAGAATATTTCTCCGGAGAATTGATTTTTAAGTATTTAAAGTGATAAATATAATCATATAAATGATATGAACTTTAAATGAAATTTCAATTTTCACTAAAATATTCGGAACTCTTTTAAAAGGAAAGTTCACAAAAAAAGTAAATTTATTTTTTTCAGGTTTTAGTTCATATCGAGAGTTAAAACGATATTTTGTTCAAATAAGTAATGATGGGCTCAAAAATAATGAACCGAACAAAAGAGTCGACCGAACAATCATTTCTGTCAAAGAGTCAGCATTTTATTGATAAATAAAAGAGAGTTAGAAATGTAGTAATGAAAAAAAATCGAAATGGTTTTGATAATGGGTCAGCCCTTTCTTGACCAAAACAGAGCCCTAAAGGCGTTTAATAAACTTTAATTTTATTTCTTTTCTCAAACGATAGTTTGTTTGAGACATCGCTTTACTAAACACTATTAATGAAATACTCAAACATTTCTAAAGTTTTAGCAACAAATCATTGTTAACCCAAAAGTTTTAGTGTCGACTCAATTTTCAAACATTCATTTTCTTCAAACCCTTATATTGACAAAAATGTAGATTAAAATAAGTTTAAATAATTTTGTTTACTCACAAACTCTAAAAATTAGAGTCAGACAAAACTTGTCTTTATTTTACCAAATTTTCCAGAGTTTTGAAAGTGTTTTGTTATTTCATAAATTTTAATAAAAATTTATAAGTAATCCTCCGAAACAAAATTAATGAAAAAATATCAAATCATTGATAAAGTGTCCATGGTATATCACCGCAATTATATTTAAGAAATCATATATTGAGAATTGAGTGAAAATTGTCATTAAAATTGAATTATAGAGTGTATTGAATAAAGAAATTTGAGGAAAAACTAAATTATTTAAGATATTAACTGTTGTAATGAAAAAATGACCCAAATATAAGTTATTAAAATTTAATGGAAATTTTGATTAAAACTGATTTCTATCTAAAATGTGTGAACAGTATATAATAGAAATGAAACACAATTTTCTTTAACGAATATCTTTGCAAATAATGAATTGAATTACCCCTTAAATGACACTTTTCCGTCACAATTACATTCATTTAAAACATCGAAAGCCTTAATAGTTGAGCGAAAGTAGTTCTTTAAAATGTGGAAAAAAAATTTAAAATAAAATGAACAAGGTATTAAACTTTTTCAATGTATTTAGAGATTAAATTGAAATATATTTGTTTGCTTTTGTCGAAACTACAAATCGAAAAAAGACAAGTATCCTAGGTCAATAAATAAACAAAAAAACAGGAAAGAGAAGAAAGTTATGTTTTTTTTTTTGGTAAAAGAACTCAATATAATATAATATACTTCAATCCTTTCGTAGATAATTTTCTCAGAAAGAGATTTCTATTTCCGAAATGTTCTTTACTTATCAATAATAAGTAATCATCGAAATAATCTGGAAAATATCAATTTATGTTCCAAAATCACCTTTATGGATTTTCAATAGTAGCCTTTCATCATTTAACA
>JAQIXI010001600.1:0-12979 GCA_034700165.1 Galumnidae sp. Gr-Ori-00277 | reverse complement strand
GTCACAAAATTTTCCTTTGAATTGACTTTTGATGCTCTGAATGATAGGATTGCATTCAAAGATAATATCTCCCGCCTTATATATCTTCCGAGCAATTGATTCAGACATTGTCTTAACAATATTTTATACAAAAATAATTAATTGATTTAAAATTGAATGGATTTATGAGAGATTCAAAACAAACACAAAAATTTAAATAAATAAGAAATAGTTTATGACTCAAACAAATTTAAATTATTGATAAAAAATTAAAGCCCACAAAACTATATAAAAGTATTCAATGCTTTTGTATAATGTGTTCAACGAATGGAAATATTTTAGACTTTAAAATCCATTAAATTCTAATCCATTAAAGAAAAGATAATTTTTAATCCCAAGTCATGTTATAAAAATTTTCTTTACTCAATGATTAATATATCAAATATCGTTTGATACTAGCTCAAAAATTTTCCAATTGAAACATTTATAAATATGTTTGAGTCATTAATTGTGACTATTTCTTATTATTAATAAAATCTTTGTAGCTACTTGGTCAAACAAATATTTTAAACATATTTTTTGTGTTATTCTTGAAGTCGAACAAAAAGTTGTCATTTCATGTGTTCGAGATGTGAGGCTTTTTATGTGTATGAATACTGACCTCAAATATTACACAAAGAATACTAAAAGTAATAAAAATTTCAAAATAAATTCAATATTTTTAAACAGAATTATTAATATTAGGAAACTTTTATGGATGTAATCATTAAAACATTATTAAAAAGAGAAATAAAATGTGAAATATTAATAGTTTGTCGATAATTCTGGGAATTTTCCATTTGTTTGAAGTCAGTTAACTCTTTGGATATTTATATAAATGATATTAATATTGATCTCAAAACGTGAGATCAGTTTCATATTTTTGTTTAGTTTTCGTGAAATTTTTTAAACGATAAGTATATTTATTCTAAAACTTAAATGTTCTTGTTTAAAAAGTCTATCACCTTACAAATTATTTACTCAGACATTGAGTTATCAGGTGAAAATTTTTTTTGTATGTCTTATCATTGGTTAAGTAACAAAAAGAGGAAACGTTTCGTCAATCACACAATCTTTTGGTAGTTTTTATCATAAAAACTATTAAAAAAAAGATATTAATCGCAATTAAAAGTGATTTTATTACCTCTTTTTAAATGTTTTTGACAAATAAGTGATTCCTTATCTTTTCGGCCCTTTAAACTTGATAAGTTATCTATGAAATCACGATTAAAAAAGTTGATTTTATCAAGTTAGTCTTAAAATAATTAAATTCTGGAGAAATTTATTGCCTTATTTTCAATTATTAAGTGTTTTATTGTTTTTAATGATTTTAATAGAATTAAACCAAAAACTCATAAAAATTGTCAAAGAGCATATAAAAGAAAGCCTAACACAAATTGAAAACAATTGTTTCTTAAGAATTGATAGCATTTGGAAGCAATAGTTCTTTGAGAGGTTTTCTGCTCTGAAACTAATTGTAAAACACAATACAATTTGAATAGACTTTATTTTATTTTAGAACTGATTTTATTAATTGGTTTTTAAAAATTGATTTGATTTATGTTTTGAATTTTATGCATCAAATACTTGATTTTCTCAATTATAGACGAATATCGAGAGTAAGAAAAAGGTTAAGAATTTTTATTGGAAACGATGAACAACAAAGTGGTTGAAAATAATGACAAAATCCAAAGAATGGCTGAAAAGGAGAAGAAAATCAAAGAATCGATGCCTTCGATGGAGAAGAATGGGCCACAAGATATGATTGATATGATCGCCAAACATCGCTCCGAGACATTGAGAAAGAATAGTCTGAACCAATACCGACACCATAAAGCAGAACTTGAATTAGGGCGAGATAACTATCAGCGGACAACTTCTATGATCTCCTATTTGTCGGGTGTCGAAGACGATGAGGTTATGACCAATACATACAAATATGTGACGACAGCTGTGCTCTGGTTTTGCTATTTTTCTTTAGTAAGTATTTTAATTGTCAAACAATGGGTTATCTCTTTATTATATATAATTAGTATTTATTTTTATCACAAAATTTTGGACACTTTTTCCGATATTTCATCCAAAGTATTAAAGTTTATCGACTAATAAATACATAATTAGAGGATATTATCACTAAAATTTCAAATTAGTTTTAATCAGAACTATATTTTAGAAATCAGAAAAATATTGTTTGAATGATCAAGATCAATTTATTTTTATAATTATTTAAGTAATCATAATTTAAAACACTTTTCAGGCTTTAAATGATTACATCTTTGGTCCAACTTTTGATGATTTGTCACAAATACTGAAAGTTCCGTTTGAGATGATATCATACTTTACGATCATCCGTCAGGTGTCCTATACTTTTGGGGCTTTAGGTATGTCTTACTCTCATTTATGTCTTTATTGAAGATTTGATAATTATTTTAATGACTCAAAATTCATAATAAATGATCAGAAAATAGGTTTTATGTCACGACTTATTGACGTAAAGTTTTATAACATTTCCACAAAAAATAAACTCATTTATAGTCTTTAAATAAATTATTTTATGACATTTAAAAGTTAATCAAATAAAGGGTAATAAACTTGACTCTAATGTAACTCAAACTTTCATTCAATGTTAACAACTTTTTAGAATTCAATGAAAAGTTAAACAAAATATTTTAAAAATTATAACTTATAATGTATTAACTCTTTCTTATCGTATATTCAATTGACTGGACGTTTAGGCGGAGTGGCCTTTAGTTACATAAACAGACAGATATGTTTGGCGGCGTTACTCATAATATCGGCCTTTACTCTAATCGCAACCCCTTTTTCTCAATCAATAAATCTATTCTTCGTTATCGGAGCGATCAATGGTTTCGCTGCCGGTGTCTGTGATATAGGCTTTCACGTATGGATTATTGAGATGTTTGAGGACGGGGGCGGACCCCTCCTTCAAGCACTGCATTTCTCATTTGGTTTGGGAATTACTATCGCCCCCTCCATTACCGCAGCTTTTCTTTCGAGTGAGGGATCGCAGTGTAGTGCCGAAGAAGTTACAAATGACTCAACTCTTCCAGAGGTTAGCACTGAATCACAACTTTCTATTTATTTTGTTAACATTTGTTTCTTTGAGCACAGAATACAAATGAAAGTGTGTCCCCAAACAAAGTTTTATATATACCTTATGTTATCTGTGCTTCCATTGTCTGTTTGGGAGGAATAGCATTAATAGCGCTCTATATTTATAAGAAGTATGTTCCACCTCGAGAGCCAAAAGCACCTAGTGCCTTCACTGAGGAAATGCCAAGAGAACTATCCAATTATGAGAAATTCCAGATTTGGAAGGATAATATTCCGTCCTCTTACACATTTTCTCTGATCTTATTTGGATCCTTACTATTATTGGTATACTATGGACTGGAAGTAACGTATTTTCAATTTATGGCTCAATTCGTGACGGCGACACCCCTTCCAATTCACGGTTAGTTAAGACTCACAAATCGGATAAAAATTAACTTTGATTTTAATCTTGTTAGGATCACAATCAGCTCTGGTCGAGACAGCAACGGGTGCTGCCTATGCATTGGGCGGTGCTTTGAGTATATATCTGTCCACTCGATTGAGAGCACAACAAATGCTTTACTTTAATTTTATGACAATAATTATTGGAAGCATTTTTCTCATTTCATTCTATAAGTCTTCGTTGGCAGTGATTTGGGCCGGGAATGTGTTGGTCGGACTCGGATTCTCTTCTACTTATGCCAGTGCTGTCAGTTATAGTCTTTATATGAGTTGAGAACAGAAACTAAAATTTAATTAAATTTCAGTACACTTTCCTCGAACATCATATCTCTATTACCAATACTATTGGGGTGAGCATGTTCAAAATTTTGCAAAGTTATCATGATATTAACTTGTTTATTTTGACAGAGTATTTTCTTGTTGGCGAGTGGGGCCGGAACAGCAATTTTACCCCTCTTCTTATCTCATATGTGTAAACATCCAGAATATTTAATAATAATGTGTTTCGTTTGCACTATCCTGAGTGCACTCATCTTTTTATTGCTTCACTCAATGACTTATAAAAGAAGTAAACAAATAGATATGATTAAGAAACAACTTATCAAATGTCCGGCAATTCTTTTGGGTTATCGACAAAGATCTTCAACTGTTTTCACTACATTTTCCAAATAATATGCTCCTGTTTTTCACCCTTTCTCTTACCAAGTGTCCACCAGCCACTTGCCCACTGCCATATTCATTTTTAATCTTTAATTGTTATAAATCCCTGAGTATAGTTTATAGTTTAATCGCAAAATCTGCGTAATAAAGTGTGTCTTGGTTAATTCATGATAAATGAATGTTTGGTCAATTGTGTATAAATTTAAATCATTAAAAAAGTTGTTATTCTATTAATATTAAAACAAATAAATATTAAATAATTGTCTTTTATTTTAAAATATTTAATATTAAAAGTTTATTCATTAAAACATTTTAAGTGATTAAATGTAATTAAAAATAACTTCATTTTTGAATATAGATTTTGATTCAGTTTTTGAGTCAATGTTTTCAACTTCAAAAAATTGTGAAATTATTTTGATTATCGAGGAAATTTGATTTGAACCTCCAGAACAGATAATTGATATTTTATATAATAGTTTTATTAATTAATAAAATTTATAAAAATTTGAAGAGAATTACAATAAAATTGTTTTATTCAAAGGGAAAGTCTGTTTTCATATCTAACTGTTATTTCCTTTGCAAAAAGGATGACTCGGAAATCACTCTCTTTTTTTAGGAATTTCAATAATAACCAAAAGTTTTACTCATTTTATTACGAAATGAATTTTTGTTATAATTATTGTTTTTTAAAATTATATTTTATATAAAACTTAACAATGATTTTGAAAAATCCATTTGTTTTGCTTATAATACAATTTTCTCTTCTATTTGTTAATATAAATGGTAAGTTGATCAAGATAATTTAGTGACAATTTGTCTGATAAACAACTTTCTCTTTTGAGGAGCGGCTGACTGTCGAAGTGCTATTCAAAATTGTAGTCAATGTATATCGACATCATATGAGTGTTTTTGGTGCGGAGATGTCAAAGATCTAAACGATAAGATCATTCGTTGTGACACTGAACACAATCTACGATCACACCATTGCTCTCAAATTATTGGTGACATCAATGAAGACCCGGGTCCTCGACTTATCAGAAATGATAACTTTAGTAACAAAACTGACGCAACCATTCAATTAAAACCACAAAAAGTTAAAATAGTATTAAGAGCTGACGATCAGATCAAAGTTGATATACATTTTAAAAGAGCGATTGACTATCCCATGGATTTGTATTATTTAATGGATTTATCTTGCACAATGCTTCCACACAAGAAAATTCTAACAGAAATTGGAAAACAATTAGCTGGCTCATTGGAAAAAGTAACCAAGAACTTCAAAATTGGTTTCGGCTCATTTGTAGACAAACCAGTTATGCCATTCTCTGCCTATAAAATTGAGTAAGGCTATACATATTAATATAATTAAGTAAATTGTAATTGTGCTTGCTTTTAAATGAAAGGCCAGTACTTTGTCAGAAAGAATATGGTGAACCCCCCTATAGTTTTACACACAAACAGTCTTTGACTTCAAATTCGGAAGACTTTGTACAACAGGTGACAGATTCCAAGACTTCTGGTAATGTTGATAACCCCGAGGGAACTTTGGATGCATTAATGCAAGTCTTGACTTGCAATCAAGTAATTGGATGGAGAAATCAATCTAACAAGATCATTGTTGTCGCCACTGATGCTGAGTTCCACTACGCCGGCGATGGAAGAGTAAGTAATCAATGAATTAATTTAATTTTAATCTATTTATTAATTTAATGAAAAGTTGGCCGGAATTATAACCCCTAACGATGGCGAGTGTCATATGAGTGAAAACAATTATACCCATTACAATCTAACGGACTACCCCTCTATGCATCAAATTGCAGAGAAAGCACAGGGTTTTAATATTGTCTTCAGTGTTTCAGATGATGTGAAACCAGTTTATGAAAGACTCGTAGAAATAATTGGAAGAAATGCAAAAGTGGCGGCTCTTAAGGCAAATATCGGAGAAGCAATTCAACTGATTAAAGACATTTATAATAACATTACTTCTTCGGTCTCTTTAAGAGTTAAACAAAAACCAGATTTCGTTGACATTAAATTTTATTCTGAGTGTCAGAACAATAAAAGAATAGAAACCGATGTCTGCGAATACAAAGAGATAAGAGATATCAAATTCGAAGCTCTTATTAAATTGAAGTCCTGTCCAAAGGATGGCTTAGATTTGCACAAAATATTAATAGGTATTCTTATATACATGGATAATTTATTAATTTGTCAATAATTATATTATATAAATACTTAATAATAGTAATAATAACTTAATTTGATTAAAGGTTTGCCAAATAATAACAATGAAGTTTTGGAAATTGAATTGAAGACAAAGTGTGGCTGTAATTGTGATAAAAATGCTGAAAGAAATGCCGGCCACTGTAACAGTAATGGTACCCTCGCTTGTGGTATATGTCGTGAATGTAATGGCAAGAGAACGGGTCTTACCTGTGAGTGCGATCCGGAAAAGAAGATCGACCCAAAAGATCCGGAAAAATACTGCAAAAATCCAAGTATTCCTTTCAGTGATAAACAACTTCTAATTATTCTGTTTTCATATTAAGACAGTACCAGTATTTGCAGTGAAAGAGGGAAGTGTGAGTGCAATAAATGTGTCTGCACAGATACCGGTTACCAAGGGGACTTTTGTGAAATTGATGAGTCCAGTTGTTATCCCAATGGAGACAGAAATAAAGGGAAATGCAATGGGAATGGAAATTGCATTAATGGGAAATGTGTTTGTAATGGAAATTATACTGGATCATTATGTGATTGCACTGGATCAAAAGAATCTTGTAAAGATTATGACAGCGTTAATAAAACGGTTAGTTAACTATTTATTATCATATATTTAACTTTTTAATTTTTCAGGAATGTTCAGGAAATCAGGGAAATTGTATTTGTGGTAAATGTGTATGCAAAGAGAGTACTACCTGGGGCAAATATTGTCAAAACTGTCCCTCTTGTGAAAGGTTTAAGTATTGCAATGAAAGCCGAGAGTGTGTCCCACAAATATGTGAAGCATTTTATGGAAGTAAAGTGAACTGCACTCAAAGTTGTAGTTTCACTCATTTGAACTTAACTCAAGAGTTGGATAACTCGAGTGTCGGACCTGAAACAAAACTCTACAAAACTCAGTGTATATTTCAGACTTTGGATGACGAGTGCGGTCTTGAGTTCCATTACGAACGAAAGCAAACCGAACCCAATGTTTTGTATATTTCTCAACCGATTAAGAGCTGTAAAGCCAAACTTGACTTGGTACTTGTGTCCAGCAGTGTTGTTGGCGGCACTCTGTTAGTTGGTTTGGCTCTACTTCTCATTTGGAAATTATTAACAGAAATTTGGGACAGAAAAGAATATGCTAGATTCCAAAAGGAATTGAGCAAGGTTAATTGGGAGCAGGTATTTATTTGCCAAATATTTAGCTAGTTCATTAATTTTATTTTGAATTGTTTAGAGCGAAAACCCTCTCTATAGAGAAGCGAAGTCGACATTTACTAATCCTATGTTTGCATTGAGAGAAAGAGCTGCCAAAAGGCTGTCCCGACTCACAGAAAGGTTTTCCCGAAGATTTGATGTCAACAATCAATGATTTTATTAATTAATTAATTTTTATATTCAATTTATTCTAATTTTTTCAATAAAATTGTATTTTATTTAATGAATAACTTTTTTGTTATTTTAAAAATAGAGTCAATTCATTGAATATTTGTTTGCCTTCAGATAATTATATGGTTTAACAGATGAACAATAAAACAGATTTTCCAATATTCGTATAAATGACTTAACACCTGTTCTTTATAATAATCTTAATAGTTTTTTTATAGCATTTACTTTATATATTATCATGATTAAATGCCTTTTGTTTTATTATACAGTCACCGATCGTCAATTTGAACAAGTTTGGTTTTGGACATTTAATTCAAATTAACGATCGGTGACTCTATTATTAATTATTACCTGGAAAGTAATTTTTAAAGTGTGCGTTTGGAAATATGAGCAAGTAAAAAAATATACCCAGAAATAATGTTTAAAATTAGAATTAGAAATTGTAAAACTGTTTACACTTTAAACACATTAATGATATTCATTGGTCAGTACCGGTCACTACCTTTTCATTATAATAGTTTATAATAATTTATTTATAAATTTGAGAAAATCTTCATTTATTTATTAATTGTAATAAACTTTTTTCAGACTTTTGCCAAATATTCGAACAGTTTTTCGATTAATGTTCTGAAATCCTTAGTCCTACTCTTCGCCCCTTTTAACACTTCCTCGTGACTGGCCTTCTGTTTAGACTCGTATTCTGAGACACATTTATTGGCAATTAGTGAGAAACCGACCACTTTTATACCGCAGTGATGGGCAACAGTCACTTCGTGGGCAGTACTCATACCTTAAAGTATTAAATTTATGATTAATTGAAAATTTAATTAAGAATAGGACAGACCGACGGCATCGGCTTTTTCACAAAGAAATCTGATTTCGGCAATAGTTTCATATGCGGGCCCACCGACCATAACATATGTTCCCTCTTTAAGGAATGAGTTCAGATTAAGTTCTTTCGCGCAATTTTTGGTGATTTGGATGAGGTTTGGGTCATAACAGTTACTCATTGGGGGAAATCGCGGTCCCCATCGCTCGTCATTCAGTCCTCGAAGTGGACTATTGCCGGCAAACGCGGGTATATTAATCTGATCTTTGATTATCATAATATCGCCGACATTGAACTCTTTGTTAAGACCTCCCGCGGCGTTCGTCACAATCAGAGTCCTAACGCCCAACAGTTTCATTACCTTTGAATACAGAATACATTTTTAAATTGATTTCTTTATTGAGAGGCCATACCCTGACAGGCATTGCGCATTTGATCATTGAGTCCCCTTCATAGTAATGAGGCCTTCCTTTCATGCAGACCACACTCACTCCTTTAATAATACCGAAAATAAGGCATCCGCTGTGACCGACCACTGCATTCAAAATCAATGACTTATTATTTGACAAAATATTGAAATTTATTGATAGATACCTGTGCTGATGGGAAAGTTGGGTATTTTATCATAATCGAATTCATTCGTATCTTTTAAGAGATAGGACAAACCACCCAAACCTGAGCCACAGATAATGCCAACAGTGGGCCGATACGTAGTCCTTTCCAACAAATATTTGGCGATCGATTCGATCTCTTCGTAATTATAACTTTAATTTAAAACAAATGTTTAAAAAAATACAGAAAAACCTCTATATCTCGAACACAAAAAGTCAGGATTTTGTTCGATATATAGAATTTGTTCGGCTTATTAAAAAAATACACAAAAACCTTATAAATGACCTTACCTATTGCCTGTTTCTTCACCCATTTTTGGTTAACCAATGGGTTCAACTTACCACTTGGTAAATTTGAAACAATTTAAAACTACAACCAAATCACTAAATTAACGGCTAAAGTCTCGAACTCTTATTATTTGTTAATTCATTTAGAATTCAATTTCTGCTCCAAAAGAATCAAATATTAGTAATATTATATTACTGTTTATAAATCATTATTTAAAAAATTAGTGGTCCCTCTAATGGAAGAGATTTTCCCAAGTTAATAGTAAAGTGGGAACGACTTCCCTATACTTTATTATAAGTAATTACAATATAATTTTTTGAACATTATATTACTCAATTCGAAATTTTTAGGACTGAAATCTATTCTAAATCTGTTTTCCTCATTTTTATTCGGGTTAATTTCTTATAAAGGTACTCAGATATTTCTGTAGGCATCTTGTTTACAATGAACATGCACATTCCATTTAAATATCCTTTTTGTAATCATAAGTTATGATTCATAACATATTCTGTAAAATTATATTTTCTTTAATTGTTTTGAATTCCAAATTTATTACAAATTGATATCCAACTAATATTACTATGGGCATTCGTCATAAAGTATGGTACAGTCAACTTATCTAACCCATATATTCTCTATGGGTGACATAAGTTGACACTACCATACTCTATGACGAATGCACATAGTAAAACTAATATTAATATAAGCTTATGTTTAAACATTACTTCCACTCATTACTGTGTTTTACTCTTTTACGGTTAACATGTAATCCATTTGCCTTCTAATAAATGTTAAAAAACTTATTAAAGAATTTTTTTAAAAGAATTACTGCATTTTAAGCATTATTGTAAATAAGAACTCTAAACTTGACCTAGCATCATTTCTAATCATTCATTAGTATTCAATGTATAAACTCCTATAAATTACTTCAAATCATTATTTTATTAAATTTATTTTAAATCAGAAAATATTATTAAATGACTTATAAATTATAATAAGAATAATATAATTTTGGAAAACAAGTTAAGAGACTTAGTATTAAAAAAGGAATAGTTTTAGATAATATCATCAGGAATACCATCAAATATTGCCCATGCTAAAGAAATGATTGAGTCCAATTTCTTTGATTTATTTTGGGGCAATTTCTTAATTATTTTGTCGCATTTGTCGTTATCTTCTGTATATTCTCCGCACATAAGTCTCATAGTGTCCGTCAAATACGCGCCGAACAGGTTTTCCAAACCATTTCTCGCAATTCTGTTACAACTCTTACTATTTTCATAGTTTTGAACAAAACAACTCTTCATTGTATATATTGCGCTAAATATAGATTTAAGATAAAATTATCATCTTGGTCCCTTTTATATGAATAGAATTTGCTTACCAACAGGCGAGGGGTAATCTTAGTTTTACGTCATTAACCAAAGGGATACCACTGGCGGTGCGCATCAAATTATCCCAGCACTTGATATTCTCTTTATTGACAGAATTACCACATTTTCCCATTTCTATAAATTCTGTGCTCTTTCTTTTGGAGCGACAAATATTAGTGTTTGTCTTTTCCGTAGAATAAGTGAAGAGCGAAACAAAACGTTTAAGGATTTTATCAAAACATGTGTTCGATATTGTTTTGATTTTTGCTGACAAAGTCTTATCCTCTCTATTAAGCAATTCATTGATTTAATGAAAATATTTATTCTGAATATTAATTCATAATTACTTGCAGAACACTTTTAATTCACCTCGGTTAATAGGAAATTTGCGCGATGGGGCCGCCAAAAGAAAGTAGTTGGACAAATGCTCGCTCATCAGTTTGGCATCTTTTTTGCACTGAGCATTTTGGCACTCAATAGATGTTATTCCCACTAAAAATAATGTGAAAATCTTGACCAAGTACATATTTTAATATTATATTGTTTAAGAATTAGACTTTTATATGAAAAACTTTATATATAATATTCCTTTCGTCTAAAGGAGTGCTAAGAATTGTGGCTATAGTTTGGGAAAACACTTTCTTTATAATGTTTGGGAACCAATTATAGTGACGTCAATATTATAAATGTTTTGGTAATCATTAAAATTCTTTCAGTAATTATTGCTATAATAGAGTTGAAACAAACATTTAAGTTATTAATCATTTGAAGTCAATCAATCATTTTATAATATAGCCAAGGTCAAAAAACAGGGTCAACCCTAGAATATCCTTTAAATAAAACATTTTATTAAGACTTGACCAAGATCACTTAACTTAGATTTCCTCCCAAATTCAACATAAGAGTGTATTTCCCTCTCAATTATAGATAAACAAATGATATTTATAAAGATATGAAGAAAGATGGCCACACACTTATTCTTCTTAATCTTGACCACTTTGAACAAAGGTCCAAGAACTTAAATTTTAGTTTATTATTCATTATAAAGAAAAGTGAAACAAATTATAATGTGTTTTATTTGATCCTAGGTGAGAATTCATTTTGTAAAGAAAGTGAGTCAGGGGAGAGGAGAGAGGGGAGGAATAGAAAGCTTGAAGCAAATGATTGAAAGTTGGTTCTTGTTAATTATTTTGATGATTAATAGATAAAACTATAATCTGTGATATTAAAGTGATATTTATAGTATGTTTGTGGTAAACTTACAGCAAGAAAAGGAAGTAATAGTTTGAAGGATAACATCAAAATCGATGACAACTAAAGAAATTGTGAAATGAATCTCAAAATCCAAACAAATTCTTTAAAACTATTAATTAATGTTTTCATGAATTTACTTAAATATTTGACTAAATTTTTTGAATGAAAGCAAAACATTTAATATTGGAATGAAAACAAATACAGATTTATGACAACTCTTCATATCTTTATTTGATGAGAGCACAGGTATTCGTGATATAATGATATATAGCAGGACATGAAATATAAATACAGTGTTCTCTAAATCATTATTCCCGACAACAAATGATAGCAAATACGAGATTACGTCTACTCTTAGCGTTACTCTAATATTTTGTAATCCATTAGAGTTTTTCAATGTCAATTTACCATGCACATTTGTGTTTCGGTTCTCTTTCGATTAGACGTTTCATGTTTTGTGAAGCCATAATTAATCGCCAGAATAATGGTGTCGGACAAAGATAGCTCATTTGTGAAGAATCCCCTTGCTACATTCAATACTGGTATGAAGTTTTCCTTTATTCTAATCATTTCGATTCGAAGAATTCTTTAATTTAATTATAGAGTGCTTTCACTTTCAAATTATTCTACATTTGATTCGTTTACTTATTTTTGATTTTTGACTTAAACAATTTTAGGCTTAGATAATTGACCCCTCCTTCTCCCCTTCTCTCCTTTTTTTCTCCTTTTCTATCAAAGTATAAGAATATCATTCAAATTATTTCAATAACAAGTTTATAAAAATTAAGTTTTTGGTTACAAATTATAATAATTAGAAATAAGAATATAATTA
>JAQIXI010001599.1:0-12981 GCA_034700165.1 Galumnidae sp. Gr-Ori-00277 | reverse complement strand
AGCGTGGACCGCCACAGTGTCCAGTTCTCAGCCTCCTCTGACCAGTGATCGTCGAGGGGTGAGAACAGCGCTACATATATATTCGTTTATATTATTATAAACTTTATAAAATCAAACATTTAATAATAGGGGGACAAAAGGGGACAAAAGGGAACAAAAGGGGTTTCAGGACTAAAAGATAAATAAGGGTTGAGTTCAAACTCAATGAACACATAATTTACGGTTAAATTATTAATGACATTAAAAACATTAATTATATAATTTGGATGAATAAAACCAAAAAAAAATCCTCGAATCAGTATTTATGGCCAAAGAATATCATCCACTCATCTAATGATTGGCACAACATTTCGCCGTTTTTTAAATATCCCGAATCCTTTTTCCTAAAATATTTTACGAAATTTTATTCCTAAAAATAAATTTTATATTTGAAAAAATTATCCTAGAGTGTTTTTTGTGTTTTGTAATGAATTGTAATGTTTTGTGTTTCGGTTAATTATGATTATGGTCAATTATTTTTTATTATCTAAGAATTACCCTTACGTGGGATTCGAACCTGGGGTGTGTCATTTTTATCAAGGTAAATATGAGTAAGTTAAAAAATGTGCAATTATTCATAAATTTGTTCCAAATAATCGAAATTTGAAAATTAAAGTTTAAAATAACCTTGATAAAAATGACTAATTGAATTTAAGAGAAAATGTCATTTCTATTCATTCATATATAAATCTTTAATCTTTCAATTCTTGATAACTTTCAAAGTTTTAACTATCAATATTAAATTAATTATAATTAATATTAAACTTGGTCATACGCCGCTGAAATTTAATTTATAGAATCTACTTGATATAAGCTTTCAAATGATACCAAGCTCTTTTTTATTTGAATTTCCACTTTCGGAGGCGGTCCACTCTTACAAATTGTTAGAAATTTTTGAGAAAACAATTTTTCATCGACTGATTGATTGAATTGAAGTCATTTTGACTCAAATTTTGTGTTTCGATTGAAACTGACTTTTATTTTTAAAATTCTAATTTCATGGAAAAGTAGTTTTAAACGGATTAGTTTGAAACAGTGATAATCAGTGATAAAATCTATGACTTTCACTGAAAATATTCTTTAATTCTTTAATTTCAATGGAATGAAAATTTAATCTTTTTTTTGTCTTACAATTAATAAAACAAAATAACTTTTATTTTTTTAATTCAAAAATTTTGTGTTTTTATTTAAATGATTTTCAGTTTTAAACTCTAATTTTTAAAAAAAATTTGAATTTTAAAACTAATCATATTTTCCAATAAAAATATTTATTAACTCAAAAATAAACTCTTGAGAAGACATTTGTAATCATTTTATTAAATCAAAGGAATGTTTAATACATCAAAAACTTGAAAATGAAATTTAAAATTAGAGAATAACTGCAATCAGTTCATCATTTAATGGAAGATATACTTAGTGTCGATCCCTTTAGTGTTGAGCTCGAGATTAGTTCTTAAAATATATTTGGTTTGAGAATTGAACGCAATATCTAAAAATAGTTAAGAGTGAAGTGAAATATTTTCATCACTTTAGAGGATATTTACTATATTTTGTTAAATAAATTTATAAAAATTATATATATATTGGGTTTCAATACTTATCTTTTATAAAAATGTGTCGATTTGTTGAATCCAAGAGTTTAGATCATAAGTGCGATGAAGAGGACGAAGACTTACCTAAAGTGTTGATCGCGATTATGACAATCAAACAGAGGGCAGACTTTGCTTTAGAAGATATTTATAATATCAATGAAATTATGCGAAAAACTAAATATATTTTGTCTAATATTGTAATAATTCATCGAAATATTAAAGAAAACTCTTTGATTGCAATCAAACGAATCGATCGATTGTCAGATCATTTGGAAACGTATGAGAAAATTGTTTCACAAATTGATTATACCATTGATATTAAGGCAGAGCTGAAGACATTCTTGGATCAAATAATAGATATTAAGAGATTGAATGATGAGTTCGACGAACAATGGCTTAAAAGTGAAATATTGATTAAAGAGAATTTCGATAAATTTAACCAAAATTTCGATCAAATAATCGGTTATAAGAAATCCGCTGAAGAATTGATAACAAAAAGAGATTATTTAAAAGTAACGGATTTGAGTATTCTTTGCAAAAGTGATTATAAAATTTGCAAAGACTTAGACCAGACTTGCAATCAGTGGTGCAAACAATCGGGCGATCATTGCTCTGACATTTGCGATAGAGTTAATCACTTGGAGAATACATTCAATCAAATACTCAGACAATCATTGGATTCGATGGAAAGCGCCCGAAAACGCAAACAAACAGCAGAAGACTTGAACTGAACACTGACTGAACACTGACTGAACACTGACTGATCACAAACTGATCACAAAAACTGCTTATTTTAAAACACTTGTTGTCACTAATATTCACTTCACTTCAAATAATTCGTTGAATTAAAAACAATAAACGCTTTGCTTTCGTTTTTAGACAATATTTAATGCTTTGATTATTAGAAATATGTTTTGAAACAAAAAAATTGAAGAAAAATCACCGAAATTTTAAACAAAACATTTCGGAAAAACACTTATATTTTAAATTTTGACAAATTTTCCATTAAAATCACTGAACGAAAAATGATTTGAAATGAATTTCAAAATATTGTTTAAATTGTGATCATTTGACGTAATAGTCATCAGAAAATCCAATCCTTAGTTGACGACCACAACCACCAAATAGTCTTCTTTAGTAGTGGTCTCACCGCTCAAATTAGGCGCCACTCTATGCAACAATTCGATAGCATAAGCACAGGGAGGGAACAAATATAAGAGTCCCTTGTGGTCAGTCTCTTTTCCTTCTTTAGTTGCGATAAGTGTTATAACTCCGGCCGCGTCCTTCTGTTTCAAATATGTCACCAAATTCTTCAGTGGTCTTAACTGAATAGCACTGCCGTCTTCTGACAATTGATTTGAAGATTGATTTTGTGTGTTATGGGCACCAGTTGTTGTCAAAAGTAAACAATAGCCGGAATTTCCGGCGTTATTCATACGACGGGTCACTTCATCCAACTTTCCCTTTTCAAGTCTTAATCTCTGAGTTATGCGAAGAGTCGGCTGTTCTGAAGAACTGTCTTTCATAAAGAGATCGACGAGACTTAAATCCCCGGAACAGAATAACATTCGTGAAGGAAAAGAACTGTTTTTCAAAATGAGTCCTCCATTCCAGGCCTGTGGACAGCATTTGGCCAAATCAGGAATTGTTGATACACTTTCAATAATCGTAACTTTTGTGTCTTCTTTACCGTTGGTCTCATAATTAGGAGAACCGCGTCCTATAGAGTCAGCTCCACGCGAACGACGGGGAGACGTAAGTGAACGGTCGTCGCCGGGCGGAGAACCACTGTTTTTGCGCTGTCTTTTACGGTCGGGTTCTATATCTGGAGTACGACGACGGCGAAGACGTTCAGAGTTGGGGGAGTATTGCGACCCATCAGCGAACCACTGCTCGTTATAATTAGTACCTCCGGTTGGAAACTCTCTCTTAATTTCTTCATTAAAATCTCTGCCTCTGTTTTGTGAAGAATTTCTCTCGAATTGATCATTAAATTCACCGGAATTTCTATTAGTATTCCAGTCTTCGTTTGCCTCTTCACGTCTATTACCAAAATGATCACCAGAACCAGTGTTCGCACCACTGGATTGAGTGGGAGAACCACCAGGGAATGAATAAGGGCCTGGATCTGCATAATCAATGCGTAGACGTTTATCGTGTCCACCTAATGGAAAGCCTCTCATCTCTTGACAGGCAGCCTGTGCCGCATCAATTGAGTCATATTGAATGTATGCGTGATTATCTCCTTTCACGAAATCGATTTTCCTTATGGCACCGAAACGGTCAAACTCTTTGCCTAAATGGCTGAGTGAAGTCCAGGGTCCGAGTCCTCCCACCCATATCCTTGTAGTGGGAGTGGCCTTTCCATATCCTATTTTGCATTGGAATTTACCGATATATTGCCCGGACATTTCAACTTTTGCTCGATGAGCCATATCTAGGTTTAAAAACTTAATAAATGCGTAGGCATTTCCCTGTCCGGGTGGCGGACGCTTAACATCAATGTCTTCAACAACACCGTAGCGCTCAAATATTCTGCGCAAATCTGCGTCAGTTATGGTCACTTCTAAATTACCGATAAAAAGAGTTCGGGTGGCCTTATCGTCCTCTTCTGGTGGGATGTGATGTAAATAGTTTGGAAACTTTTCCTTTTTGGACTCTCTGTGCTGTTGTTGGCGGTTACCACTACCACCCCCTCCTCCTCCTCCTCCGCCGCCGCCGCCACCACCACCACCACCACCACTACTGCCACCCGAGTGGTGGTAATCATTGCGCATATTATGCATATCTCTATAGTTGTCTCGATGTGACTGTCGTTTGGGAACAGATTAACACAAATTAAAAGAGAATTGAGAAATAAAGCGTCAGATGTAAAGTACCGGAGCCTTACCTAAACACTAATATTAGGAAAGGGAGTGAAAAAAGTTAGTCATTTAATGGTCTTTTTCTGTCATAAGGCGATGACTTTAACATTCCTTTCACAGCATTTCATTACAAACAAAAATTGCGTTTTTTGTGTCGTTTGTGACCGAAATTCAATAAATATATCACAAAATGACCGCCGAATTCACTGAAATTAGATCTTTTGGACTCAACTGAACTCTCACTATCACTAATAGCACCTTATATTCAACACTTGACACAAACTGAACACACAATGAGTTACAGGTGTTTACGAAAAGCACTCATTGATGTGAATGTGTAAAGTCATCGACTCTTAGACTCCCATCACTGCAATACAACCCTAACATTCCAAGAGGTTTGAGAACAAAACTTAACTAATTCGAGATAATTGCAAATAAATAAATCGATTTCATCACTAAAGCACTTCTGAAATGCTGTCAGCACTCACTGACACACAATATTAACTCTAATTGTGATCAAAAGCACAGACCACTCAACCGTTAATTCCTTTACGGTTGAGTCAAATCACTTAATATTGAATTTTGACAAATAATTAACTCATCAAAAGGACCATCACTTGTAAGAGGGCTTAACAGTGGATTCGTTATATTAATAAACAATTAAATCCAATCGAATGGCAGTCATTACCGGCATATACTTCATGTCATTCATGTTGTTCCTCATTGGCGGAGGCGGTGGAGGTCTTCCTCTTGGCATTGGAGGTGACGGCGGACCTCGAAGTGAACCCCTTTGATAGTCGGGAGTAATGGATCGCCGTCTCGGCATTTGACTGATTCTGTCGTAAATCGGGTCAATAATAATAGTTTTGTCGAAAAGGACTAAACGAGACTTATTGTGTCGCGCGTCGCGCGCGTCGTCGTAATTACGGAAATAAAGGTATGCGAGTCGGGTATTGTCGTCATAAACCAGTTTAACACTCGGTTCACCGAAACGATGGAATTCACGGGTCAACGAATCCCTGACCACATTATCGCTGAATTTGTTGCTAATGTTTGAAACGCACAGTATTTTGTAGGGCGCAGACGAAGAACTGTTGGATTCACTGCTTCGGTGGTGCGATGAATGTGTTCTGTAGTCGTCATATGGATCACCGCCACCGCCGCGCGAACCCATTCCTCTCAATGAAGATGAAGTCAGAGGACTGTCACGACGTCGACGTCCGTCACTAACAATAGGGTTTTTTATGGGTCGCCGACCATCGCGTCTGTCGAGTGGTGAGTGTCCGCCCGATCGGTGACCGGAAGGGCTATCGTCATAACGAGGCATGAGTTGAGACACACCTAATCTCTAAACTAAATAAATATGAATTTCTTGCAAATTATTATCTACTGATTGACGTCACAATAGGTTCGTAAACAATGCGATCAAAAACACAATAAATTGATTAAAATATTAATTATATCCGCGATTTGAGTCAAATTTTTGTAAATTAAATTAAATTAAATTAAATTAAAATATATTTTTTGATCAAAATATAACCGAAAATTGGATGCAATGATGACTCAATGAGAGGTCATTTGACGCCATATTATTGATAGCCTTTCAAACGTTTCAAACTTTGACTCAAACGACAAGAGATGGCATTCAATACATTCAACCGAAAAGTTTCAAAAACTTTCACAACTTTTTCACAATTTATTGATTTATTGATCGATAATTCAATTCAATTCAATTTAACTTTAATTTATACAAAATATATTAAAATAGATGTGAATAACACAAAATAAATTCAATTGTGAATTAGACATTAACGAGGCATTAACTAGATATTAACCAGGTATAAATTGGAATATTTTAAAGGTCTAACCGACAGAAACTTTTATATATCGATTAATTAAAGAGATTTCCATAACAACACATTTCTTTGAATTCAAAACAAAGTAAAGACATGAAAATGACGGACAAAGAAGTAGAAGACGACACTCAAAGTCCTGGTTATCAGTTTTCTATTCTTTTCCAATCGATGCAAGACTTAAACGATAAGTTGTTGTCAATAGATTACAGTAAAGAGTTTGTCAGACAATATAATTGTCCGCCGATTAGTCGGTATTACTTCTGCAGACAAACCAATTCTGCGCAACAGTTCTATACATTCAGTGCGTTGTCGGCATTCCTTTTGTCAAAACTCGAGTCAAATATGAAAATCAATGTCGAAGACTTTGATGACACCAACACAACCATCACAACAATCATAGAATCGTCGAAAAACTTTATTGATATCAATGACATCAATGGTCTTAAAAGCAATTTTAATAAACTAAGACTCGGATACGGTATGGAAATCATAACTCTATTAAATGGTTTATTGGATCGAATTATCCAAAACCAGTCCAACACTAATAGGAATAGAATTGAGATCAAAGGCTGCGATGACTTTATTGATGAAAACATATCTGAAGAGTTGACTTCAGATGAGATAAATGCAACCGTTTTTGAAGAAGAAGAGGACTATGACTTTAATTTAATTCAGAGCAAACATGAGATCATCGAAGAAGAGGTGATTGAAAACGTTGGCGACAAATCTATTATGAAATCAGACATTGATTTGAATGATTGGAAAATAGAAGTCGAAAGGGTTTTACCACAACTTAGAGTCAGAGTTCAAAACAAAAATTTGGAGAACGAGTGGAGAACTCATTATAACTCAGTTTCGGTTAATCACAACAAAATGAAGTCTCTCTGCGAACAGACTTTCGCTTCAATTCAAACTCTTTTAAATGATTTGAGAGTAACCGATGAAAAGGTCAGTTCCAGAGAAAAATATCTAAAACAACAATTGGAACATATTATCGAAGAATGGCTTTCGATTCGATCCCAGGTCTTAAAGCTTAGGGAAGAGTATTCGGCTGTCAGTTCTGGTGTAGTACAGAAAAGCTCTCAATTGGCAGAAGTGTCACAAATGATAGATAATATGAAACATGAGATGGAAATATACGGCACCAAAATGACAGACTCTTCTCCTCTGACTATTGCCAAACGAGCGAAGGATAGTATAAAACAAGAGTTAAATGAAATCGAACTAAGAATAGGTGTCGCCGTTCAGACACTTATAATCAATAATAAAAATTTTTAAAATCGTTTAAACTTTTAACTTAAAAGCTTTTTATTTCATATTTATTCTCCATTAATACCAGAGACAGGAGTGGGAGTGGAGTGGAGTGGAGGGGTGTTCTGTCCGTTTTCATTAATGAAACACCTTTTGACAATTCCTGCAATAGAGTTGTGTACTAAAAAAACTCATTTTTAAACTTATGATAAGAGTCTTATCAATAAATAAATAAATAATTTGAAAAACAATTTCAAAATCTTTATTAGAATTTGAGTCAATTTATGAAAAATTAGAGACGAATTGTTTTAATCGAATGACTCCTTTCGTTCCCAAATTTGAATATAAGACTCGGAAAGGGTTATCATTTGTGGCAAAATCTCAGACACGTGAAGGTCTTGCATTTCGAACCATTTGCCGGTTCCCTACAAACAAAACATTGAATTACTTTTCTGCCACAAATAGTATTTAAAAATGAGAACAAACCCGATGTAAAACATGCATACGATAAGTGCCTTTTCCTGGTTCTGGTTGTCCGTCGTGTACCACATTTGCAATTAAATCAAAAACACACTTTTGTTTGTCTCTTAATTCTGGGGCCAAGAGTTCAGTCAAATCGACGTTTTTTATCGGAAAGTTAACAATTGTTGGATTTTTCTCCAAAAAGAATGTATTTCTGGTAAATCTTTTAATATAAAGAATCAAATATTTGGGAAAATTTATGATTTCAAAGCGCTTCAGTTCAGAGTCTTTGTATGTCTTATACTCTTTTTCGTTGACGCCATTAAATTTCGATAAAATTGTAAACAACGGCACTTGAGGTATGATATTTTCCGACATTTCATCTTTGAATAGTGGCGGCGGCGGTAAATCCAGAGTCAGGTAAAGGAAATGACTTTCTTCGCACTTCTCTTTGTATTCGTCTCTTAACATTAAATGCAATTTTTCGTCAATTGTTTTGTCGATTGGAATGATTTTTCGCGAAAAGGTTTTCATTGAACCCCTGAATGTCGAGTAAATGATCGATGAATTGTCTTTTTTAGTGCCGTTAAGCGCCAAATGAAGAGTATTAAGAAACCAACTCAAGAAAGCGATCGGATCTCCTGTTTTGAAAGAAATACATACAATTGAAAGTAAAGTCTATGGATTACAAACCCTGTTCTGTGATTTGGAACTTTTTCTTTGACGAGAGAACAACCGACTGAAGCATTTCATGGGGTGAGACGTGAGCCTTAAAGTTACGGCCATTCCATAGCTTTCGGATTAGTTCTCCGAAACGTTGCACTAATAAAGAATTATAATCTGATCCCGATTTTTGTCTGATGTGTTTCACATAATTTTCTTCTCTTAAGAAGTAGTTCCTCAGCGGTGGTACGTGTGATAGGGATTGAAGAACAACATTACAGTAGTCGTTATGTTTAATGTTGTTTAAGCCGACAATTCCGGGTAAATATGCGGTGCCGTCGAATGCTATCGAATACTTATCACTTGAATCAAAGTTATGGATCTCTTGTCTGTCAAAAGTCGGTTTAAGAACATAAGTGATGTCATCGAGAGATGAGTCAATGATCTCATAGTTGTCGGGCAGACAATAGAACCTCAGAGTATGTAAATTGAGGTAAACGTGATGTCCGACTGACACAGAATGCATGTATGCGTGAGTTCCCACACCACGACCTCAAACAAAACAAATTGAAACACATCTTAAGCTTTTTATATAAGTAAATACCTTGGAAGTATTTGCCACACACCAGACACGCATAGCAATTGATCTTGGACAATGATACCGAACAAAGTTTTTCGAAATCAAAGTCTAATAAACCCCTATTGATTGTGTCGAGGTATGGACACACTCGCGATCGATCGTCGGTTTCATTCTTTGTGGTCACTCTCTTTGTTTGATTCAATTCTTCATTCGATTTGATCTCCAATTCGACTAATTTTCGTTTTGAATCTCTTTTTGACATTTGTTTTGTATTTTGAGGCAAAAAGTTGTGAAACAAACACTTAAGACGTAAACAATATATTGTCGACTCTTTTCCACATTTGATTGACTTCTCATTGAGTTTTCACTACAACTAAAAAGGATTTCATTCATCACTCCTTTTATTCGTTACGTTTTATTTGAAGCTCTTATTGAAAACACACTCGTCTTAAGACTAGAAAACGATTTCATTCCATAGAATTTATAAATTTCTGTCATTTAATTAAGTGTTCACTTCTTTGGTTTTGTTTAATTCAATTGGAAATGTCTTCACGAGAGGGTAAGCAATGGTTTCCTCAGAGATATTTTGGTATTTAATGAGTAAACAATAGGCGGCAAAAAGAAACCTTTGAAACAACCGAAGAAAGACAAATCAGAAATGGATGAAAGTGACCTCGAGTTCAAAAAGAAACAACAGGAGGAACAGAAGAAAATAAAGGAAATGGCGACCAAAGCCGGACAAAAGGGACCCCTCGTCGGCGGTGGTATCAAAAAGTCTGGTAAAAAGTAGTCCTCAAAAATTTGACCTCAATTTTACTAAAAGTCAATAAAAATGTTTTAATTTTTTTTTATTTTTTAATTTCTGGACTCAAATGATATCAGAAGTGAATAAAAGTTGAGATTTAATTAATTATAAAATTATCCTTTTTTTAATCAAATGACAGTAAATAATAAAAATGAAAGACTCGATGACACCAACACTACTATTAGGAGTCTAAACACAATTAAGACTTTCATTAAATGTGTTATAAATGAGATTCTCTTACATTAAATATTGAAATCATAATCTCTGGTCATTCACTCAAAAATGTATTTTAAAATTATGATTAAATGATTGGTAGACATGTCTTTGAGATATAAATGTTTCAAATCTATCAAAATTGGGTTATTTTTAGAAACAAAAAATTTTGAGAAAATTATTGGTTTGGAATCACTTGAAATGAACACATTTTTCCTTCACAACAATCTTCTAATTAATGTAAAATTCATTTAATTGAAAAAAATTGTGATTTATTTTGTTTTTATTAAAAATATATTAATTATACTTTTAAAGTATTGGTCTTATCGTAGACTAGATTTGTGTAATAAGTTATGGTTTGGTCTTTAATACTAAATATTAGTATAATTTGTTGTCCGACTTCTAAAACAATTGAAACATAAGTTGAATGTATCGGCAATACTTGTCTGGCGGTCCTCCAAATAAGCTCTACTCGAAGAGTCGTCCGTACACTCGGATATGAATTTCTAAAAATAAAAGACCTGTAAATAAACGTTTATTATTTGAGTGGAGATAACCTGTAAATCGTTGAGAGGCAGTCCGTTCTCGTAATAGTCTTTTATGGTTTCATAAGAATCCATAATAAGTGCAATGAATAGACTTAAGACAACGTATATGAATAGACAGACGAAGAGATAGAGATATATTCGACTGAACCACCAAATGATAGGTAACTGAGCGTCTGTTATATAGAAAGTGGCGAACATATCGTCGCCATTCATAAGAGAGAAAAGACATTCTGAGGCTCTGCTAAGAGTTCTGAATTTAAGGTGATAGGGACCCAACACAACCCAACCACAAAAGCAAAAACCCCTACAAAATAAACTATTAGACAAAAATTTTATTCGAATGCTTACCCATAAAGAAGAATAGCGCACAGCATAAACCGTAAAACATTAGGAATGGCTCTCCGAAGAGTAAGGATTAATATATTATATTTATGAAAAAATCCGAGGTATCGGAGAAGACCCATCCATACGAATAGATTTCCGACGCCTAACAAAATGCAAACTGTGTTGTAGTGAACGTTTTCCGTCAGTTTAGACTCCATTTGCATTTTAAGAAGAGAACCGCTAAGAATGAGAATATCGTTGACAATAATCATAACAATCCAAAAGTCAATAAAGTCTAAGCGTTCGCCAAAAGTTAATCCCTTTTGAAAATGACGTTCAAAGAACTGTTGGCTTTCGCGACAAAGAAGTTGTCCGCTGTATAGCGACCGACAGCACAGTATTGAAGATATAAAACAGAAGACAATAACAAACCAATTGAGTATTTGTCGCCTCATTTTCTCGTTCTCGTCTTCATTACTATTTGAGAGGTTTCCGTCGCAGAGGTGTCGGACTTGTGTTGTAGTCAATTGTATAGGCATTTGTCCGTCGTGTTCGGTGTTGTCATAAATGATACTAACGTTCAGATCATAGCATTTGGGAGCGTTATATTTCACTAAAGAATTTAAATAAATGGTTCGCATCGGAAATATTAGTTCAATGAGTAAAAGGCGGTCGAAGTTTAGCGAAAAATTATGAGAATTAAAATAATTAAAAGACGTGAAATTGTTTTGCCAGCGCTCGTCATTCGGGGGAAAGAGTTCACTAATAGTCAAAAAATCGGTTACTTTTTCGTTGTCATAAATGTAGACATAATCAGTTGGTTCTGCGTCTCCGATGGCGTAATGTTGGCGCCGGACTATTATATCAGACATATTGCGATTACTTTGTGTTCTGTTAATGGCATAACCGAAACTACCGATACTTAAATCGGAAATATTGGAGAACTGTCTGATAGCGTAGTCAACACTCGCATAGAAGTCGTCTTTGGTGTAGACAGCATAGGGTCCGGCCGCTGGTGGGTATGTCATCACTTCGCGAACCGGATCCCAATTAGACAGAAAAATCTCACGAAAAGATATGATTGCATTCGATTCCTGAGACAAATGATTGGAGACATCGAAACCGAAGATAATTAACTGTGAAGTGACTAAAATTATTTTCAGAATTTGTATTAAAAGTTTAAAAGGAAAGCGACGTTTGGCTCTCCATTTGTCGATAGGACTCATAAAATAATATCTTAGTTTTCGTCGGAAGCGGTCCCTCATATGAGGAGTCAGTTGCGGATCATTTGCTGTTCTTATGCTGTCATTTGTGGCTGAAATGGACTCCTCTTCGATGTTATTCTCTTCAATGGTTTCAAGTTTTTTATAAATATTGGAATTTTGTTCATTTGATTTGATATCAGATTTGGTCGAAATATCATTAATGGAAATATCATTGAATAACTTTGAAGAAGCGGTAACTGAAGAATGTATTTGTGAATCAATTGCGTCCGAATAGTGGCCTTCAATTTCATTGTTTGAAGAGTTGATAATCGGATTCCTTTCGTTTAAATTAGGATTTATTTCACTCATTATTTAAAGGAAAAACTTTCAAACAATTTATCACAATTTGCGTCAAATTAAGTAAAATTTAATTAAAAATTTTAATTTGATTTAAAAGTCATTATTTGAGTTAAAAACTTTTGATAATTGAATGATAAAAATGATAACAAAAACAACATATGATTTAAATTACATTTTGTTTACTAATATTTTTATATTAAAATACCGTTGAATTCATTT
>JAQIXI010001598.1:0-12982 GCA_034700165.1 Galumnidae sp. Gr-Ori-00277 | reverse complement strand
TGGTTTTTCAAAGTTCTTAAAAACACAATATCTGAGACATCGACTCAAAGAATGGATTTGTGGGGCAATCATTACCACAAATAGAGCCCAAATCCAACCAATGCTCTCAATATTTGTGATGTTATAATTTGCGACATAAGTTCGACCGGGAATTAGATTTTGAAAATGTTTTCCACAAAGAATTAACTTTTGATTCGTTCTAATCATTGATGTCATCAAAAGTAGTGTAGAGACAGAAATGACAGCACAACACAGATTTGCCACAAAACTCAATAAATATATAAGAAATTTGAAAAACACAATAAAAACATTAATCCATTCTGTACTCAAACTATCGTCATATTCTTCGGGTGATTGAGTTGTGAACGAATCCCACGTTTTCTCTGGTGTTTGTGAAACACTAAAGTTTTTAATTATAAATTAGACTAGATGCTTTTTCAAGAATTTTTTTAGGAATTTTGAAGAATCATAAATGCAAGTACTAGGTCTATTTAAAAGATATGCCTTTAATAACAATCCAAATACTAATCTTTTCACCTTTTATAACAAAGTATCAAGGTCAAGGAAAAGTACTGAACAATGGATACTATATTTTCGTAAATAAATTTGTAAACACTTTTAAAACTTCCAAATTAAAATATTGGCATCATTTTTAGGTGTTTTTACTTGTTTAAATGATCAGGGCAGTTATTAAAAACAAATCTAAATTATACAAATATAAATATTTAATTATAGCGTTATTTAATTTATAAATTGAAAAATAGATTTTTTTAAAAATATAAGTAATGTCTATTGCCGTTATAAAGAGATTATCAGTCATCAAACAAAATGCCAACTAATGAACAAGTCGGCCGGTTAAAAAATATAAATACTTGTCTGAGTGTTGATGACTTCCAAGATTAATGGTAGAATATTCTGAATCGGATTCATCAAGATTAAATACTGGATTAAGATGTCCTTGCTCATGATTAGATCTATCATATCTAGTTCCTTTAAAAGCAATGTGTGACTTTTTCTTGTCGTTTGGCGTTGAGTTTTCATTCATATTAAGATCATTTAAGAGACGTTCATTACATTTGGTTACCACAAATCGAGTGTCGCTTTGCATCGCTTTTCAATTAATCAAAAAACTTTATTTGCGAACAAATTATGGATAAATAGTTTGAAAAACAACAAATTCTTACAAATGTTAGAAGAAATTCAAAGATATTAATCGCATATATTTCTCTTTAATAATCTCAGATAACAACAAATAGTAATTAGAATTTGACCGAAAAAAATAAAGTAATTAAAAGTTTTATTATAATTAAGATATGATTTTCTATTACTTTATTACTAAATATCTATAAAAATATTTCAAAACTTTAAGGAAGATATCCATAGACTTCAACTTCAGCCAAATTGAGTGCATTATCACCAGGTTTTGAACAATTGGTGCAATTCTTAACAATTTGAATCGTTAAATACTTACCCATTAGAGGACAGGGCTTACAAACAACACAAATATTATTAAGAAAATTAAAACAAATGATATAAAACCTCGCATTTGACGACTTTTGCTTTGTTTTCCTCCAGAAAATTATTACCAATAAATCCAAAACAAATCGGATTATCCCTGAAATGTGAGTTCCTCTCCGTTCGCGATATTTGACGGTTTCCGACACGAATCTCAAAGTCATGAAATGATTCCTCTTTTAATTGAAAAGAAATTATTTTAAAATATATTAAATTCAAAGATAACGGACTATCAGTTGTGAGTAACAGAACACCAGTTATGACATAATCTTCTTTGAAATCAATTTGAAGCCACGGAAGAGAACTCTTGGTTCGGACTTTTCCGCCACTCGTTTTACTTTCAGTATTCTTGTTGTTATCGAAAGCCTTTTGGGCTTTAAATTGATTATAAGTAGAGCTTTGAGTCACTCTTTTATTGATAGCGATGTTGACTATCAATAATTTAACCACAAATCAAATTCTGTAAAATCCATTTCAATCTGACCTCCATTTCCATTATCCGATTGGTTTCCATTTTTCGTGTAATAAATATAGTTTTCCAAAATGGTTTCGTTTCGCTCAGAATTGGGGTCGTCTTTACTCGATATAAAAGTATTGCATTCATTCGTCTTTTTATTAACACTAAAATCAGTGAAAATTCGGTTAATTATGAAAATTAGTGTCACTATAATTACCGAACGCAATGACAGCCATAAGTGGCCGAACACTTGACTACACACTCGACAATAATTCCTTTGGCAGGAATTCTACCCTTTTTCCTTTCGAACCCGATTTGGCCCAAAGTTTTAACAAAGAATTTTTGAACGAAAGGAACCTCTTTTTTAATTTCCTAATTTATTATGAAATTAAACTTTATTTAATGAGTAATTGATTACCTTGCTCTTTTTCGATTCTTTTAATTTAGACTTTTGACTTTCAATAAAATTCACAGAAATAAAAGCGATGACTAAAAGTGTTAAATAAGATTTCATCATAAAATTAAAGATTTTTTTGGACCAATTCTTTGTATTTTTGGTGAAATAGTGTTAAAACGATATTCTCTTTAAATGATTTGGTTTTCATCGGTTTCTATGGATTTTAATACAATTTCTAAACTAAAATAAAAAACAAAGGAATCACTAAAAGCTTTCAAAAATTAAATAATTTTAAAACTCAAGTCTCGTTTCAAAGCTTTACTCAAAAAAACGGTTGTTCTCCGGAAACACTCATAAAACAAATGATTTTCTCTTAAATAACATAAAAACAGAATTAATTTTATCTGTTGTTGACGTGACCTCTATTTTGATGAACTTAACTCTCAAACCATTGAAAGAATAAAACAATAATTTGTGTAAATATTTAATAATATTAAATCACTTTATTTTATTTGATAGCATTAAACGTAAGGCTTTTAAATAAAACATTAGACATAAAACACAAAAAAAAATTATAGTATTGAAGAATACCATAACGAGTAAACATATGAATACCAATCGGAGAATAGATATAATTGATCGAAGCTATGGTTAAAAAGTGGTCACGAATTTGGATCATTCATTTGAAATTCATTATTAAGTTTAACTAAATCTCGATTATCGACGAACTCTAACAGATCTGTTCGGTTCAAAAAAGTCATTACCATTCGAAGAGTAGACCAAATGTTGGCCGACATTAAGGGTCGGCTACCTTTTGGTCCCCTTCCGGCCGCTTGAAAATTAAGAACAGTTAAGAAGTGTTCTGCGGCCTCTCTATAGGCACCTAAATTAATACAACTGATCCCGAGATTGAAACGGGATCTAATAAAACCCGGACTAATAGCCAGTGCTTCGCGATATGCGTTTATGGCTTCTTCAGATTTGCTGCCGTTGGCCAGAGTGGCCCCCAATCGATTCCAAAGAAGACTATCGTGCGGACGGACCTGAAGAGCAGATTGGAAGCAGTCGGCGGCGAAATCATATTCACCGGAAAGATTGAAGAGAACGCCTAAACCGCACTGAACATCGGCGTCAGCTTCCGTTGGAGAGAGACGCGCCGCCTCTATGAACAGGTCCTTTACTTCTTTGTGTAGTCCGGAAGTGATTATAGAAGAGACGGTAAACGGAGGATTAAATCCAAAAGTGTCTGCTTTTGGGTTTTGTATCCCTTTTGTCTCTTGAGGTACAAGATTTTGATATTTGGGGTTCCGTTGAATCCATTCTTTAAGTGTATTACAGGCCTGGCTTTGCATCGATTCGTTTGTATAACTGACAGCCAAAGCCATTAATGCTTTTAAATCGTTTGGATTAATAGACAAACACTTATTGAGGGCTGCGATGGCGGCCGAGTCGTGTTCATTCTCTGCCTGAGTCGTACCCAAGTATTGCCACACATTAGCATCAGTCGGATCCTTTTGAACGGCCGCTTCAAACAATAAGACGGCTGAAGGGATGTCACCTTCTTTTAGCTTTTTAATGCCCTCTTCGAAAGGGTTGGGATGTTCTCGAAGTGGATTCTCTTCATTGAATTTATATTCGTCTCTCTTTTGTAAATCTTTATTATATTCTGAGAGCCACTGATCGTCGACTTCGGATGTTTCGTCGACTAAACCCATTTCTTTCCAGTCTTTGGCTAATTTGGCCCAAAACTCAGTGTCGTCGTCGTATTCATATTCTTCCGCTTCGTTTCTGTGTTTCTGTTGAATGAATTCTTCGGACCATTTTTCAGATGTTTTGTTAAATTCTTGAACCCAATCTTCAGCACTCGAAGAGCTTTTGGCAGCAAATCCTTCGCTGTCGACAGTTATTTCATTACTTCCAATCTTTTTAATAAATTTAACGAATTCCGTTTCATTGAGCGCCGGATCTATGCTTTCCATCAATTTGTTCGCCTCTTCAGCAAAACTCATGGAATCGGTCGAAAGAATTGAGTCATTCCATTGACTGCTGACAACTGAAGACTCTTTTGGTATGAGTTGTCGTTCAGTTTGAGCCAAGTATTCGTCGGCCCACTTGGCGTCGGCCGCCTCCTGTGTTAACTCCTGTGTTAACGAAGAGTAATCGAAAACCTCCGGAAAAGTTCTTTTCTCTTCGGAAAAGAATTCTTGAGTCCATTGTTTAGATTTCGTGGCAAAAGTGCCGAACGAATCATCTATTGTTGGACTTTCTTCCAATAGTTGGACTTCTCGAAGAAGATTATCCATTTGGAAGGGCTGAACATTTGAAGAAAGACTCGAATCCTTCTTTTCAGCCATAAAATCATTGACCATTTGCTGGACATTTGTCTCAAATATATCATAACCAGAAGTACTACTAATGGAGGCGTCCGTCAAATGTTTGCGTTCAGTGAATGCATTGTCTTTTATGAAATGTCGGGAGAGTCCGACCATCGGATTAACAGATCCGCACTCATTGTTGACGATATCCCTCAAAGGCATTGTTATTAAAAATGTAACTTATATTGGGATCAATCAAAACATTTAAGGATTTCTAAGAAATGAATCGCAATTTATTCCAAACTTTTCCTCATTTCATAACAAAAAAGTGATATTTTTATCATTAATTAAATGTAAACAAATGTTTGACTCATGTCTTGAAGACGTGTTTTTTGTTTTAAATAGTGATCAGAGAGGGAGTGATGGCAGACATCAATTCATTTTAAACTATTTTTCTGTTAAATTTAATTTTATTTTATTAAAAATCTTTAAAAATATTGTTATTTAGTTAATGTCTCAAACATTAAACCATTTATTAATTATATTTATTTTAGTATTTTTTAATCTAAACTTTATTTGACAATCAGTTCATTTGATTCAATTCAAAGATAATGTTATAACTGAAAAGAGAGGGTTTACTATATTTACTTGAGTTGAGGGCAAACATAAAGTTAATTAACGTCACGACATTTGTAAACAATAATTGTTTGCAAACATTAGTCATCAGTTTTTGACATTTGATCCAAAAGTAAAGAATTTAAAGAATGTCCTCTTATTTTGAAGAACACAATTGTATTCCTCACTCGAGTGAAGACCACTCAACAAATCTGTACCTATCGTTGGCGCGAATGCTTCAGGACATGGGATTTGAGGCCGAAGTGATGTCAATACTAAACAGTAGTTCACCGGAAGGCCGACCCCCGGCTTCCAAACATTTCATCGAAAATATGGAAAAAATCAATGATTTTAAAGAATCGGAAAAATGTTGTGTTTGTCTGAAGGAGTTTGTCGTTAACCAAACGGTTAGACTTGAGTGTAGCCACAAATTTCACGTTCAGTGCATAACTCCATGGCTTCAATTGAATAATTCGTGTCCGTTGTGTCGAACAGAATTCCCAACAGATGACCAAGAGTATGAAATGCGAAAAAAGGAACGAATTAGAAGAGAGACAACAATTAAGGAATTACACGATTCCATGTTTACCTGATTTGTGGACACAAAGACCGACATATCGGCCAACACTTTGACCGATACTTTACAACAAAAATATTTTTATTAAATTATTTCTAATTTCTATGAATTTTTATAATACAGAAAATGTCAATCAATTGTCCACTTATTGTCCATTTAGTGGTCAAATGAATGTCTCGATCATCAAAATAATGTCATTTTTGAAGTCAAATATTGACTCAAAGACTGATATCAAAACCTATATTTAAAAATTAAGTTATGTTTTAATTAGTCTTACATTTAATCACTGAATGTTTTTTGGATTTGATTTTTGTATAAAATAGAAGTTTAAATATTATGACATTATTTTGATTATCGAAATGACATTCAATTTGGGCCAAAGGTTTAGCATATAATTAACGGATTTTTTTGATTAGGTTTTAAAAATATTAAAATTAAATTTGAAAAAAGTATTGACTCTCGCTCTCAGTACTTATAGTTAATATTTAGTAAATACTATTTGAATTTTGTTCAAAATTCAAAATCCATTTTTCAAAATTGTCTCAAATGGATATAATTCGCAGATATGTTCCGGATATCAATCATTTCAATGATAAACATAAGGGATGCGAACAACTTATCAGTGATTTTATTGAAAATTATTCCTCGATATTAAAAGAGTCGGAATCGATTTTCATTTCCAAGTATTTTATGTCTGCAATTCTCGCCTTTTGTGCTGACATTGATTTTAGTAATGATGAGAGTTTAGAGCAATTGATTCGTTTCTTTGTTGAAAAACAGACCGGAATTTGGGATATTTGGTCAGTCCATGGCTTTGAACAGAAGCAATGGTTGTCTATCGAGAGTTGTCTCGGAATTGAACTGAAAAATTTGAGACATAGAACTGGTTTCGATGCCATCAAATATATTATTGAAGTATCGAATCGACTAAACATTGAATTCTTTGATCCAATCGATAGAAATGTTAGAATTCGTTTCGTAGACTTTCCCCGATTTGACGCAATTAAGTCAAGTAGTGATTTGTGGCGTAATATTCATCTTCCGATCGTTGACTGCACTCTTTTACCGGAAAGCCCTCAACTTTTACAGCTATTATTACAATTTGGAGCAGAGATGCCGTCCCCTAACTATCAGATACAGTATATAATAAATCGTATCAATCACTGCAATACTACTAAAACAGTAAACTTATTGATAAGAAAACTTTTTTGGATCAAATTCGTGACAATTGATACTCCATTTCAAAGTGTTTTATATAGAGAACTGCAAATAATCGCAAACAAAATCATTGAAGAACTGAAAACACAGTACTCGTTGAACGCCAATCATTGTGTCCTCGATATTATTCCAAATATTCCTACACTTAAACAAATTGTGAGATATTATATCCGAAACATTTTTAGAGCGAATAACTGTTTGCCGAACTCTATTCACTTCTTAGAAATTGATCCCATTTTGAAACAATATTTGAATTTAATTTATTTGTGAATAAAATAATCGCGTTTTATATCAAAACTTTATTTTAAAAATTAATTAAATAATAGTCGTATAGGAAATGCTTTTTATTGAAAATTAGATTTTCTTATTTAGAGTTCAAAAAGAATTTTAGATTAAATATACTATAATCTGAGTCCTGACATAAAAAGAAGAATTTCGTCATAATTTGATCATTTGATGATAATTTTGTAATATTTATGATATTTTGATAATTAAGTGTTTTTCCGCTCAATTTATAGTTTTAATTGTCTTAAAACACGTTTTGAATGTATAGTCACTTATCATAAGCTGAAAGTCGGGTGGAGTCAGTGGCTGTTGAGTTCAAATGAGACAACTTTTTCTTTGATTTGTAAGAAATGGTCTCATAATCAGTGGTAACATTTATGGCTCGATTAAACTGTAGGTCCGATTGTTGGACAATCCATTGCAAAATGCGATCCCTTTTAGATATAGACTCCGGGTTTGCGTTAAATTTCGTGAGAAAGTTATCCCCAAAATGATTGTCATAAGAGCACTGACACACACTATGACTGCTTATATAAAAGGCTACAATCGATAGAATGAATGAAAGCACACAAAACGTTAACATAATTGTATTGATAAGAATTGTCGGCGGATTATATAACAAATCAATGTTTTCGATCACATTTCGACTTAATTTGAGCGATGAATCAAATCTTCCAGAATTGAGTAAAGTATTGGCAATAAGTATGGAAAGGGCTCCCGTCACTCCTATTGTCAATAGAGAGGATAACATCAGAATATAGAGATGTGCTGAGCTGTGGGGACGACTTCCTGATATAATTGTAATAAACCCGTTAAGAATAATCCAGACACCAATTGATGCCTCGCAATAAGCACTGGTTAGAGAGGACTCGATTTCGACCAGAGAATAAACGACACCAAACAAAGAGACAATTATTCCACACGTCGTCGAAGCAATTCCTAAACCAATTATCACTTTTATTGAGTGATAAGACGTACGGTTTATCAAAAGAGATTCCACTCTACTTTTTGTGGGCACTTTTGCATTAGTATTAGTGCCCCCACCGGTGACCACCCATTCTTCACAACCAAAACACTCTTTTTTATTAGAATTCATTGGAATTCAAATTAGCTTAAGATTTAAAATAAACGAACATTTTTTTAATGAAAACTGACTTTTGGTTGACTTTTGGTTGAGTTGTAATACTATTATATCTGAGAAATGACTGAAGACTAAACACTAAATACTTAATATTGGGAACTAAAAACAGAAGACTCTTCAGAGTCTTCAGTCTAAAGACAGTGATAATAGCGGTTGAGAGCAAACGTTCTCTTTTCCGTTCGAGTGAACGAGTGTTGGCTCACCTTCTTTTTAGTAATCACTTATTGAACCAGTCTTTGAATTTGGGTCAATCCGATTAGAAATAACGTTAGTTGACCTGTTCTACTACTTCTACTGCTTCTATTAGTTCTTCGCCATCCGATGATTTGCATTTGTAGGTCAAGGCTCTAAAAAAATGTGTTTTTATCCAATCTCTAAACTCATCAAATGTTAAGGTCTGTTGCATTTAGATCTTCACTCGAAAGCTGTTCAATAAGTTTAAGCCTCAGTTCTCACAACAAAAATAATACCAACAAAAGAAACCTTTAATTTCTAACTAAAAACACATTAAACTCGAACTCATTCATCACTTAAGCGCTCAGTTTTTTAAGGATTCAATAATAGAAATGAAGTTTTTTGTGGTTCAATGAAATGGTTTAACGAAAGAACCGATTAATTGCCTCTCATTTACTCCATTCGATTATTAAATATTTGGTTTTGGGTCCACAACCAGAACACACCTCATTTCAAACCATTAAAATTATTCATTGCTTTGAATTAATATCTTAAGAACAAGTTATCATAATTTATCGATCAATTAATATTAATGACCTTGATCATCATCTTCATCTTGATCACTATAATCACCGCAAATAATTATTGCAATCATTTAATATAATCATAAATAATAATAAAATCCTTTAATTTAATTCTATTAAAACAAATAAAAGAATTTATTAAATGTTTAATAACTTTTTTCTTTTGATAAATTAGTGACAATAAATCTATAATGCTATGATCTATGACCATGCTAATCTTAATGCTAATTATAATTCTAATAAATACCTTTAAGACTAAATTACATCTGAAAAAAACAGTGTTTTCTTATTCTATTGGCAATCAATTTGAGTGACGGCACAAATCGGATAAATCAGAAACAGCTCCAGAAATGTCAGTAAAACTCATCTGAATATTGAGGCACAGAATAAAAAAGAAAATCTCTTCTCACAAATATTGTGAGAAACTGTCAGAATGAGACTTTCAGGATATTATAACCCATTAATAAACTTTAGATTAAAATTAGAAATAAAAACAAAAATAAAATTTTATGACTTTTTTATTCAAATAATTACGAAAAAATGCTTTTAAGTTATGATTATTGTTATTATCAATACATTTATGTTTTTTGCTTTAAGTTTAATCCAATTTTAATACTTTTGACAAAAACACAAAAAAATGTCAACAAAACAATTAAGTTATAAAAAAATGAGGAAAAGTTTAATTAACTTTTATTTAAATATTTACTAAAATTTCGGTTTGTTTTCGAATTAAGGGATAAATTGTAATTTCGATCCGAAAACAAAAGACGACGAGAAATGACATTGAATTCAATAATTCATTCATTAGTGTTGAGAAGAGGTTCTGTAGGGATGATAATTAGAGGACGACCCTGACTTTCGCGCAACTTTTCCCGTCGAAGCAATGGCTGAACCTGAGTTGTGATGTGAGTGCGTAGATGTTTGTGAAGTTGTGGTTCCATAAGTGGCAGCTGTGCTGTCAGTAACGGCTGTCTGAGAATAGTCGGGAGTGACGGCCGCCGCCGCCGCCGCCGACTGATCGCCGTATCCGTAATAATTCCAATAATCGCCATAACTATAGCCGTATTGACTGTAATAATCGTAGTTCTGATTCGGATATCCGTAAGCGTTTGGGTATTGATTTCCGTAATAATTTCCATAATAGTTTTGAGGGACAGTCCCGTTGTAGCCCCAATTGCCCTGACTTTGATAGTTATCTTGATTTCTACCCCTACCACCTCGACGGGCACCGGTTCCGGCATCGTATCCATCGTAAGTTGTTTGCTGTTGCATTCGCTTCTGCTGTTGCGCTACGGGCTGTGGCTGTGCTTTCTTAATGTCACACTCTTTGCTACCAATGGTTTGTTTGGCCTCTTTTACTGCCGCTTCTGCCGCCTCTTCCGTTTCAAAGATTATAAAACAGAATTCACGCCTTCTATTGCGCTGTCGATCAAATGGAAGTTCAATTCCTTCAACTTTTCCGTATGAAGTGAAGTATTTTTTGATCTCCTCTTCAGACATATTAGAATCAATCCCTCCAACGAAGATCTTTTTGCAAATGGGACGGGATTTGGCCCTTTTGGGATCAGTTGTCTTATTTTTGATGACATGCGGACCGTTTTTCAATATCTGATAATTTATATAAATATTGAAATAAATTTCTTTATACAAATAACATAAAAATTAAAAAATTGAATTAATTTTAACAAATGATTGAATACCTGTTCGATGGAGTCTTCGGAAGCAAATGTAATAAAACCAAATCCTCTGGGATTTCCTGAAACGGCGTCGTATTTGATACTAACATCCGTCACATTTCCATATTTCTTAAAGTATTCGCGCAAATCGTCTGCAAAAAGATATGTTTATCTTAACTGAAAAGTTAATGACTGGAACTCACTCTCATCCGTATCCCAACTCAATCCACCGATAAATAGTTTCCTATTAAGTGAAGCAAAAAAATAGAAATAAGTGAATGAAAATAATAAACGAGAATTAATTCCTATAAATACTATAGATTTATGTCTTATATTCAAAGTTTAATTAACGATCGACTCATTTATGTCATGTAATGAACGCTAAATTCGGTTCAAATCATTTGTAATTTTATAATTAAAACCTTAAAAAGGAAAAGAAAAATATAATTATTATAAATAATGATTATTATTATTATTATTATTAATATAAATTCAATTTAAGCATCATTTAAATGAATGAAAAATTGCGTTTAAGGCTATAAAACGCAATCAATTAACTATTTATCGCTTATTTATATCTTTTTTTATTTATTGGATTTCTGTACCATTTTTTTCGAGTGTTTGTCACAAGACATCAGTCATTGTTCTTCAGGACTGAGATCTGTCGTCATCTTTGGCTGAAAAGAGTAGTAAAATCTCTGTTCAAATCAATTATGAATTCGAGATAATCGGCAACAAATCAAAAGACTAGACATTAGACAATAGGTTTATAGTTAAGCAATAAATGTCTCTCGAGTTGATGGCAGTGTTGGCTCAAAGACGGGAGGATCAGGACTTGAGGCGTCAGCAATCGATCGAAACCAACAGACATTTCGATGAATTCAAGGAATAACAACACTTTCATCAATACTTATAGTATTTAAAAAAAGCCTTAAAATTCTAACAATTATACAAATTGTCAGTTATTTTATGAAAAGTTTTAAAAATCGATAAAATGATGCTTTAAATAAATTAATCATTACTTAAATAATTTAAAAATTAGTTTAAAAAAATTAGTAATGAATTTATAGGCGATTATTAGTCATTAAATAAACGAAAAATCAATTATTGAAAACAATACGATTTTAGAGAATTTTAAGTCAAAAGTTATTAAAAAACCATTTATACAATAATATGCAAATCATTGCAAACGTAATAAATAGTCATAATTAGAGACAAATTCAAAAAATAACTGCTTTTATGTAAATAAATATCTCCAGAGAAGTCGAAGTGAGGTTTTGGTCAAATCTGCAAAAGACTGGTTAACAAATAGAGCGCTCATCCGCTCAAAAGACATTAAATTTCTAAATAAAATTTAATCAAAAGTCAATCCAAAGAATCTTATCGTCAAATCATTTGACAGAAATTTGTAATAAATTTTTCACTAAATATCCAATTCTTCTAATCATAAATTTCACGGAAAGGACTAACACTTAATGTACTAAATGGCAGTCAATTTGTAAATAAATTTAAAAAAACTGAGTTATTATCAAAACAATTCTAATCTGATTTTCAAAGTAGTTATCAATAGATTAGTAATGAATGAGAGCTCAGATGAGAGCCGGCGGACAACTGATACCTGTCTTCGTCGTCATTAGCTTTTGTTGCAATGATACCACTCTTCTCTTTGTCTTCTCTGTCATCGGAGTCATCTCCTTTGCCATCATTTGTCATATCGTTGTAATCATTTCCTATAAAACAAAATAAATAATTTAAACAAAATTCAAATTAAAGTTAAATTTAGTTAACAAAAGTCATACCATTTTTGCCGTTCAGAGCGTTTTTCTCAGAGTTTTGTTCGTCGAAAGCATTCAAACTTATGTTTGAGTCGTCGGCAAAATCAGTCATTTTTTAATTTGTCTTAAATTTTAATTAAATTATTTAATCGTTTCTTATTTTTTGTTGATTTTATATAAATTAATTTTATTTCAAATATTTAACACAAATGTCACACAAAATATGGCGACCACTAGTGACTCGTTGCACACA
>JAQIXI010001597.1:0-12985 GCA_034700165.1 Galumnidae sp. Gr-Ori-00277 | reverse complement strand
GCGAACAATTCGAGCATATCTTAAACTTATCCATTGAATAGTGAACTGTTCAGTGCTGTTCTCTTGAGCTTTCATTTTACCATTTGCTCTAAAATTGTGTTCTTCCAAATAAGTACTTCATAAAAGATCTAAAACACAATACTATTTTATATCGAACAGATGCTAAATAACGCCATTAAAAATAAACTAAAATAAAAGTTACATGCTCTTTTTGCATTCAATTATTAATAATTAAGAGAATTGATATCAACTGAAAGATGTATTGATATTATATTAATTGAAAACTTAATACAATATAATTAGTTTAAGTTTTTTTTAATTTGTTTATTAAAAGCAACAAAAGTTTCATTGCTTTAAAACCATTGAAATTATTAAATGAATTAAATTAAAGTTTAAAATAACTTATAATAAGTATTTAACAAATCTAATGACATTTCATTGATTTTGTTCACGAAATACACAAATGTTTTAAAGAGAACTAAAACTTTGTTACTCTTCAGAAACTATGACATTCATCTGCCTTCCGATGACTATTATTTGATCACCAAGGACATTAAACCGCCTTTTATTGTATAGTAAAGTTACAAATATTTTCTTTGATTGCTTTCAATAATTACATTAATGACCCGAAATGTAGTGGACATCAAAATTGGTCTCAAATTATAGAATTGAAGGAATGGCTCTTCAAATGAATCATATGTTCTACGGCTATATCACAAAAGCGTAAACTGTGTTCTTGTTATGCAAGGGTGTGCTTTCGCATTGTTTATCAGCAACGGTCTCATACATGACATAATTACAGGTGAGCCGACACACACACATACATAGCAAAAGTCTAGTGAGGCAGACACTTAGAAACTTGTTAAAGTCTGACATAAGTAGTTATTATGAGCTAGCAAACATTGTAACACATTCACGCTTGTGTGGTCTGACACCAGTGCTTAGTGAATGTCGGTTTGAGTAATTCCTAGTTTAGGTACAAAGTCTAAAAAGTTCACAAACAATAATTTTGCAAAAGTGGGGAAACCTATGAAAAGCTCTCATCTCTTCTCAATTCAAAGCTCGAAATGAATGACATTTTAGATGAAAAAGAAGTGAAGAACAGATCTCTTCTATTTTGATGCGAAAATAAGAGTCATTTTGGAAAAAAAGAAAAGATTTGCGACCAAATATTGGCACCGATTCTCACTTTCAAAACTCATACAAAAAGTTTTAAACTTATGCACAGATATTGAGTCAAACCATTAAATAACTTTATTTTTCTAAATTTTTTTTATATTTTGTTCACTCCTTTCAAACAATACTTAAATTAGTATTTAATGAATTATAAATGTTATTTGTTTTCATTATAATTAAATTAGTTGTAAACAATTTAAAAGTAAATTAATATAAATTCTTACTTTCAATCCATAAATTGTCTCAAAATTAAAAATTTGTTATTCTTTTGGTATTAATTTTTAATTTTAAAATAAAACACTAAACGATATACTTTTGTTTTGTTGAAAAACTCAAAATATTGAAATTAAATTTTTGTATTAATAAAGTTGTTTAACTATTATTAAAATTTTAAAAAGTGTCATTAAATTTAATAATAAATAATTAAATTAACATTTTTTTAAAAATCATTTTTGGAAAAACTAAAATAATGTACACTTTTTTAAACTCAAGTCAATACAAAGTTAATTGTACTCACATGTGTTTTAACTTGTTAATTTTTCAGTTTCCTTGTTTCTTTAGTTGTTAATGAGGTGTAATTATTGGTCAGTCTATCACTGAATAATTTCCATAAATAAATTGTAATTTTTTTTAAAGATTTTTAATAATTCACTACAAATTCAAATAAATAGTCTTTTCTATTGATTTATATTTCACTCAATATTATTATCGGCTAATATTATTTAGTTCCATAAAATGCACTAGTTAACATTAAGATTTAAAGTTTGAAATAATGCAAATTTAAAGTAATTAATCAAATATTAATCATAAGTTAAGACTAATTTTTATCTGTTGCGACACATTTGCAAACAGAAGATAAATATTTTGGCGCTTTAAATGATCACTACTTTTAAAGTAAATGTTAACAAACGACAACTTATTTAATATAAGTTAATAATTATAATATATTATAATATTATCTCAAATGCATAACAAACACAAATTATCAGCGATAAGTTGACCACAAATTCATCCACTTTTGTAAAACTAAAAGACAAGTTTTTCGCACAAAAAAACGATACATCAGTGAAGAGAAATACAAGTTTTCAGATTCGACTCAATTATAGAGATTTTTTAGTGAAGAATAGAGTGAAAGTAGACTCAGAGGTGATCTTAAAGTGAATCATTTCTACTAAAATAATGAATAAATTAAACTGAAATCTAATCTTTTGGTAAAATTGAGTTTTTTAAGCATTACTTATATTTCCTTATAATCTAATGATGTCTTCAATTATTAAATAAATGTTCCAAAAGATAAAACTAATGACAAACAAAACAAATTTTAATACAATAATTATATATTTGTAATACATTTTCATAAAATTATAGTCTGATGTGAAATATGAATCATTTTATATAATATATTTTTCATGTTTTTCGATAGTCTTTTGTAATGCAATTCTGTATTCTATTGTATATAAACTTCATTATTGAACGAATAACAAGAAAAGGACTTATTATGAAAATTGAAATTTGATTTTTCATTTTCCTTCCATTTTTGGTCAAAAATTGTTTTTTCAATTTTGTTTTAAGAAAATTATTTTAAAAAATAATGATTGCCTTAAATTCAAAGAGTCTTTTGTAATAAATCACTGAAAAACTGGAGTAAAAATAATTAAATTCATTAATAAATAGGAAAATCCCTTTAGTTTAAGAGTTAATAGAAAAAAATGTATTTCAAAGGATAGCTCAGGTAAATAATTAGAGGTGGGCTCAAAAGGGCTCATCTCTCTCTCTCTCTCTCTCTCTCTCTCTCTCTCTCTCTCTCTCTCTCTCTCCCCCAATCCTTGTTTAATTTGCTTTACATTAATATTATCTAATTTTATTGATATTTAATAAATGTTCAAAAAGAAGAAAAGCGTAGGATTTAATCGTTTGAATAAATAAGTAAATGAATGGCTTTTATGGGTCATTCAAAAGCATGTAATCGGGTTCTGTTGGTTTCTCACGTTTTACAAAATATTTTTATAAAATGTTTACTACAATTACTTAACATTAAATAAAAAGCGATTCATTTTTTAATTTTATCAAAATTTTCAATTTTATTGTAATTTATTTTAAACAACTTTAATATAAATGAGGTATTAATGAAACGATTGTTTATAACTTCATAAAAGAATAATTATATGAATAAAATATTTGTAAACGAATCTTACCTTTAGTTAAAAGATTATATTAATATAAGCATTAAATTAATTGAAATTTATAACATTTCAAATTCACTTTTTGTTTAGTAATAATTATGTTCTTGGTAAATGATCACTAAATCAATGAAAATTTCATATGAATTTTAGATGAATTTCAAACCAAAGATACAATGAATAGAAATTGTAATGATTTCCAAAAACAAAATAATGAAAAGCCATGGCTTCACAACTTTAAGTATATTTAGTGCTGACATTTAATGATTTTTAACTTTCAAATCATAAAACTATTTTAAAGACCGTCGAAGTGAAGAAAAGTAAATACTAATAATGTTTGTGGTGTCGGACACACACCCTATCATTAGATTCAATTTTCTCTCTATTACTCAGAAATTGTGGAAAATTTCAAAAGAGTTTTCATTTTAAAATAAAACAAATGAAATGATTTCTTGGAATTATAGATTAAATGAACTATCTTATTTTCATTTCTCACTCAATTCAGCCAAAATTATAGTATTTTTTTGCAATTTTTAGAATTTTTGGTGAAAGACTTCAATTAATTTTATACTTATATTTGTTTTGATGAATGCTTTCCAAAAGAAATCCCAAAATCACTATTATTTGAAAAAAAATTCATTTCACGAGAATTTTCATAAAATGTATATAAAAGTGAAATAAAAACTGAAATTTAAGCAAAAAAATATGTTAGAGATTGGAGTTTATCTGTTGTCACAAAAAAAACTAATGAATAGAATTCTTTGAAATTTTCAATTCTTTTTAGTGAAAGTATTTTTTGTGGGCTCTTCTCGTTTTCCGGTTTCTATTTCTACGTTTCGATGATTATAGAGCACCGGCTGAACAGTAGTACTCATTAAATAACAATTTCAGTACTCATTTTTATTGTAAAAGGAATTCCTTTGAATTGAGACTAGTTTTCCATTAATTATTATTAGAGATGCGATACAACCAAAGGATTGAATTCACATTTAAACAAATATATAGCAAATTAAGTCTTTCATAAGCCATAGTCTAAACTGTTAGACTAAAATATGTCTTATTTTTGTTTTAACAAAAATTTTCAATTTTAAGGTCATATTTTTGAAGGACCTGTGGTTTTATACATAAATTCAGTTTATATAAAGATGTAAACAGAGGTAATGAAAAGTGAATACTATGGGAATAACGCAAAACTTTGGTGGTCTCTAATTTTGCACTTTTTATACAAAATTTTTAGATAAACTCCGAAAATATTTTAAAAGACTTAATCAAAAGCGAAAGTGTTTTGACTCACGAAAAGTATAATTATAGGAGTGTTTAGCTTAAAGTTCTTCTCTAATATTTGAGTTAATTTAGTATTTTATGAATATCCTGAGTCCTGAGGGCTCCCAATTGTTACATAAATTGCTTTTAGAAGAGCTATGGATTGAAGTGAAAATCATTTGTCAGAAAAGTTATTACAAGTTTTGATAACTACTAATGAGATGCTGTGAGACATATGTTAGTAAATAAAGTGTCATTTGTGCGGTCGACTTAAGCCACTGATCAGAACATGATTTGTTCGCAACACTTGTTAACAGAACATAAACGCAATCAAAATAATGATTCTGTCGTTTCCAACACCAGATATGAGCCAAACAGCTCTACTGTTCAACAGTTGCTGCAAAACAGAAATCAATTTCTCTTATAATGACTACAAAACTTTCTGAGTTTTGGTTTATCTTTAATTCTTTGCTCCGAAAGGATTACATATCAAATATCAATAAGAATTGCATTCAATAATCTTTAAATAATTTCTAAATATTAACAGACTTTAGTCTCTCAACAATTCTTTATTAATGAGTTCTAATAATATCAGTGATTATCAGTTTAATAATATATATGAGTTTAATATCAATGATATTTTATTAGGCATCAAATATATGGGTAACTGAAAAACATAGCGAGAATTGTGTTAATATTGTTGTCATTTAATTATTTTCTTATTTTGAATTTCTTTTGTTTTGCTATAATCTTAAAGTTTAGTCGTTTAGTCATTTAGTCGTTTAGTTTGTCATTAATTTTGATTTTATTTAAAATAGAGAATAAGAGTAAACTATTAATGAATAAAATTGTGGTAATAGTTATAGTTATAGCGGTTCTCTTAATTGGGTTCATTTTGTTTGGATTCTTCGCTTATTTTGTTTACCGAAAAACTACTCAAAAGTCAACAAAAAAGGTTTTGTCTTTGAAGCCATCAAAGAAGTCGTCCAAAAGTGAAAGTGAAAGTGACTCCAAAACAAAGGAAGACAGTAGTAGTGCCGCCAAAACTAATTCTGATTCATCTGAAGGCGAAGAGTCGGGCATTTTAAGAGTGGGTTCCGATGGTATCGATGCTAAAGTTCCGTCGAGAACTGGTACAGAAGAATTCCTTCCAGGAAGTGGAAATACTAAGAGCACTATTCCAGACCCCGTTTAAAGAAATTTGTCGATAAAGTGATTACAACTTATTTCATAAAATTTAAGTTAATTTTTAAATGAATAAAAATTTTTAAAATAAATATTATTTACTAAATAACAACTTTAATGACTTTTATTTAAGAATTTGTAAACCACTCAAAGTTTGACAGTTGAGACACAAATACTTTTTTGCATTACTAATTTGATAGGTGCTATCGGTTTGCACAATTTGTGATCCCTTTTAGTTTGTCGTTAATTCCCATTAAAAAAGGAATGGCTAATAGGGAATATCCCAGAAACCCACTAATAGTCGAGAACCCCATCAAGGAAATTGGATCTTGGCATTAAGGACGGCAGAAAATCTTAATAGTCTTTGGAAAATTGGTTAACTTATAAATTTTGATGTAATAAATGACTCTAATATTTAATTAATTAGAATTTCTGTTTAAAAATCAATAAAATAAGTGATTTTAGAGCCCCTTTTAAAGTATAAATTTGGACTTTCAAGTAATACTTTAAAAGGGCAAATTTTGAATTTTTGGACGATTTTTACAAAAATTATTAACAATTGATAACTAATACTTATAAGTTATAAGTATAAATTGATAAAAAATGCATAAAAATTAAGGAAAGAACAGCATAATTGGCCCATTTTTGACTTAAAGTCATAATCACTGTATTGAAGTGGTATTTCGCGCTCACATTCTTAATGTAAATCTAAATAATTATAAAACTGTATTATTCACTGACTTTTCACGCGATCGAAAAAATAGTTTAAATTGAGATTAAATGTCGTTTGAATTCTAACAAATTTGCAAATAGTTATTGAAAATCACTTTTGATATCATCGAAGAAATTTGAACGAAAGAAGTTATGGCCCGAAAAAAAGCAAAATCTATCGTTGGATCAGATTGTAGTTGTAATTATACGGGAGTGGCCCTGTGCAGTATTGTGGTCGGGGCAGCCATTTGCTATGTTATCTACAAATACTACAAATAGAAGTTATAACGCTTTCTTCCATTCAAAGAGTTGTCTTCATATTCTTCACTCAAATGTTTACTTTTGATTAAAATTCTGTTTTAAATTCTAAAAATTATTAAATAAAAGTCAAAATATTGTCATTTCATTCAATAATTTGTTTTAATTTCAATCTATAAATGGTTTACCACTTAATCATAAATTATAAGCTCTTAATCTTAATTTTAACAAAAGGGAACTTCTCTTTAAAAGAGTGTTTCTCCAAGGTTTCTCCAAGGTTATCTTGAAATCACTAATGAATGGAAATTTCCTTTTGACTGATTTGACCAAATATTTGACAATAATTCTTACAATAAACGCAATAATTAGTTATTCCAATGATTTGATTGACTAAATAAATGGTTGCGAAGTCTCTCATTGTTTTGTCTGCCAATAGTGTCAGTGAAAACCTGAAACTCTCATTGTTCTGATTGATAGCATTGATAGGAGTAAACCACTCTTCAGTTTATTAGTTATTCAAAAACCAAACATTGAAAGTAAAAGTATTTTCCATTTTAGAGATATTTTGTAGTTTTAGTGTCGATTCAAAGAAAAGTGGAAAACTTACCCAAACTTTTATCAAATTAATGTTAGTTTTCACTAAAACTCATTTTCTTTAGTTTTTTTGTCGATTTCCGCTTTTCAGTAAAAATTGGTTTCATTTAAAGTCTAAAGTTTTGTATTCATTTGCATTTGTGTTGAGACAATTGTGGCCTCAAAATGAAAATCTCATTAATAATGAATTCTTTAATAATAACCTCATTATATGTTTTGAGTGGAGTCCAATTTATCCATGCTCAAAGTTTCTTCTTGCCTGGTCGAAGCACACCATTGTATACGCCCGAAATGCATGCGGGCTATTTCGATATTTGGTATCCTGGTTATCAAGATGATAATCCCAAGTCATGGCATTATAAAGGACCTGCACACTTTGGACTTCCATTGGGAGGTTTCTCTAAGAGTGGACAACCCTATGGACTGACAGCTTATTTAGTGGCCCGACATTAGACAACATTATATGAGATTAAACGACATTAAAACACATTAAACATTAGATGACAACACATATCATAAGTTTATAATTCAATTATTTTTTGAACTTTTATTTAACTTTTAATAACATTTATTTGAATTTTTATATTTCGATCAAATTTTTAAATGACATTTAAATAAAGATTTTAATGATTTAAATCCATCACTTAATTGAACTCATTTTTGATTGTAAAGTCAATTGGGTCGACAATACCTGTAAATCTCAGTCTATCCATTGTTTTGTGATTTTTTACTCATTAACGCAAACGTGCGATAAGTTTGAAATTTGATGTCAAAAGTTTAAACCATAACATAACGAATGGCTCTAAAAAGTTTTGGATATTTTAGAAAGTTTTAGACATCTTAGAAAAAATGCAAAATTTTATATTCCAAACTATTCTAGTTGCTTTTTAGTGGCCATCCCTGGTAATAAGTTACCCTGACATCTCTTTTTGTGTTCAATAAAATCGAAGATGTTTTTTGGTTTTGATTTTCCTATTTTTTCAATTTATTAATATTTTGTTTTTATATTTAATTAAAGGGAAACTTATTGTCAGTTTTGCCATCACTTACTGACACCATATATGATATATCTATGAACTGATGTCACTAATCAATAGTAGAGATATAGACAACTATCCCATGAAATTGACGCCAAATATACTTCAAATGGACAATAGTTTCAATAAAATGAAATAAAAAATTCATTTAAATAAAAGTGAAATGTTTTGTAGATTTGTTGATAGCAACCACTCGTCTTAATATCGATTTATCAGAAAAGTTAACACAAATCCTGAAAATAAATCATTTGTTTATTAAAAATTTTCAAAAGACTCTATACTTAGATTTTATTAGAATTAAATAAAATCATTTAAATTAATAAATTGAATCCTTAATAAAATCGTTTATCAATCAATTGGAGAACAGAAATGTTTGCGAATCCTTTATTTGTTCCCTTAATTATATTGATATTGACTTCAAATTGTGGTGAAATAATGGGATGCGGAGCTCCAACAGCCCCCTGCATACCTTTCCCTTTTATAAAGTCAACCTGTTGCAGTGGCTCATGTTATTGGTTCAGGTATAATAAACCTTTACTCTGGAAACTATAACTATAAATTTAACATTTTTTCTAATATTTGATTAACGTTACTTTAAATTAATTAATTGTTTTAATTTAAAAAATATTTTCAAATTTGTTTGGTTTTTGATATTTTAATTTCAATATTATATGTGTCGAAAATATTATCCAGGACATTATCTATACGTTTTATATCATTTTTGCTTTTCATATAACCATTAGATAAACGAATTTTTTTTTGATAAAACCATTTCTTTTTATTTAAATCATTTTAAAAATAAATTTAATATTTTATTTTTGGTTTTAATTAAAAAAAATATTAAATATATTTCAAGAATATGAGCATGGTCAACTTATACTACTTAATTGCAATATATCTAAAAGTATTTTAAAAATTTATTTTTAATTTAATAATAATTCCTTAAAACACAAAATTTTATTAAATAATTCTTTTATATAACAGATGTCGGGATTACTTCTGGGATGACCCAGAGCTTCACAAACAAGAATTTTAAAGAACAGAAAAGTTACCCTGGACATTGTGGCCACATTTTTATCTTCAGTGTTTCTCTTAAATATTGGTTGGAATTATATTTATTAAAACAATTGGTTTGCAAACAGTCTATACTATAGAGTGTATGTTTTTGCACAAATTAATCATTTATTATTAAAATTGAGTTTTTTTATCAATTATTTGTTCAAATATTTATATAAATATTGGGAATTAGTGTCAAGTCGTCGATCAATATATTATTCAATGAAAAAACTAAAACAATAGAAAATTTAAGATTTTTCAGATAATAATTTCCTAAACAACGGTTAGAAGAAGTGATTCTTTGTTTTTTATTTTCATTTTATTTAACCGATAAAAAAATTGTGGGCAAAGAGAGGGAGAAAATAACTGGTAGGATGGCCGAGCGGTCTAAGGCGCTGGTTTAAGGCACCAGTCTCTTCGGAGGCGTGGGTTCGAATCCCACTTCTGCCACATTTTATTTCAATATGTTTTACTTAACATTAATTCATATTTTATTTCAATCGATTTGTTTATTAATAAAAATAAGTTATGGAATAAAGTTCTTGAATTCATATTATTTCAAACTATAATTTTGAGACTTTTCTTAATAAATGCAAAAAAAAAAGTAATTTAACGCATTTTTTAAAAACATCTTTTTATGAAAAATTTCTTCTTGGGATTCCCATTCCCTGTTCCACATATACAATCGACTCCCATTCTCAGCCATTACGTTTCGGGAGTGGGAATCTCGTTTCTCTAGATCTATGAGATTCCCGCGGGAATAGGGATTCTTTTCTATTCATTAATTCGTATTCATATTCTGAATCGTCGACGTTATCGAAGTGACCGATAATTTTGTCAATTTTATCGAATATGAGACCATCCGCTCCCTTTTCAATGAGATATTTCACTACACTTTCATCTGTAATTTGATGTCCCCATACATATACCGATTGATTTCGCGATTTAACAAAATCTATAAGAGATATGTCGGACAACAACTCTCGAGCATAAATGGAGACTCCGTTTAATTGCATTCCTTCTGCGAAGTAAGTACTTAATGGAATGGTTGTGGCCCTCGGGTCAATATATGGCTTTTCTTTGGGATCCCAATGAACGACATCTCCAGAAGTAAGTAATCCCACTCTAAACAGGTTTTGCTTCAAATGAATCCTTTTTCCAAAAAAAAAGTTTAAAAGAAAAAATTAATTCATATTGAATTCTGTCCTATAAATGAACTAGATCATTAGTTCTAATTCAAAACAATATTGAATTCTAAAGAAAAAAATGGTTGATTTTGGATTTACATCGCACATAAGTCAGAGTGAAATGACGTTATTATTCCGGATCTGTGGCCGATATGTTTGTATAATACTTTAAGGATTATATCAATGTATTCATTCAGTTCTAAACCTTTGACTCCTTCCCATTTTCCATCCTTTTAGAAATTAAATGAACAAGGTTTAATTACTAATTATGAGTTATAAAAGAGAGCTCACAATAGTTTGTTGCGGATATTTTATTTCAAAATTGATTCCACACTCGGGCTCAACATTTTGAAGAACATCTTCGAGAGTGACAAAGGGCTGATTGTCCTCATAATCGAAATATTGATTGTTAACTGTACTCAACTAAAAATATTAAACACATTTCCCATTAAAATCAAATAAATGATAATCTAAAAAATTGCAAGGTTAATTAGGAAATGTTAAAAATATTAAATCCAAAAATTTAAATTGGAAGAACCAAAAGCCAAACGAAACGGAAATTTTTCAAATTCAGTTATAACTATAATAATTAGAATAGTTTTAAAACTTTGAATTTTGATTATATTTAACATTTGTCTACAAATTATCAAAAGTTTAAAATAAGTTATTTTTAGCGAATGAAATAAATCAAACATAAAATAATTACTTTTCTTAATTCTTCGTAGGTTAGATCTTTAATTGGTACGGTGGTTAGAGAAAATTTTCCTTGTTTCTATTGTTAAAATAAAAATATAATATAAAGGAAAAGACATGTAATACATACTTCTCTGGAAAGTAGTTTTGCACTGAAGTTGTGATAAATAATAGGAATTTTGTCTTTTGTTATTTGTATATCCAATTCAACCAAATCTGCGCCCTTTTATTGCAAAGTATTTATCATTAAAGTTGTTAAGTTATATTGAATTTTGTAAAAAAAAACTAAGAAATAGATGTTGCATGATACTTACATGACGACATGCATAGTTGGCTGATTCAATCGTATTTTCTAAAATTTTTTCCTTGCTAAAATAAGTTAATATTTAATAGATTTGATAATAAATTTGAAAATTGAATTTTAATTTTAGAATAAAAGTTGATTGAATAAACTCACAGATCAAATCTTCTGCCCTTTCCTGTGCCCCTGTGACCTATCATTGCACCTGATTTTATATCAATTAAATGCTGGGATTCAGCGCTCAAACCATTTATTGGACGAATTATTAAATATTTGACTAAAAATATAATAAATTTAATTAAAATAGTAATGAATTGGTTTTTGAATATACTTTTGAAGTTTGCAATTATCCGATCATTTGTGTCAATAACTGCAGTACTTATGTCTCCTTCAGTGGATGTCTTTTCAAATGGAGGTAAAAGACTCGAATAAAAGTGATTCCATTTTCCTGAGTATTCTTTAAAGAATTCAATTTTGTAGGACTGAAAACACAATTATATTATATTATAGCTAAATATAAGCATTTCTTACAGTTTTCTCAATATTAGAAATATTAAGACTTAATAAAACAAATTCTTTGGGATTATATAAATGTCCAAATTTTTTCTGTCCCTTAAAATGATTGTCCCTTTCATTCAAAACAAATATTTCTATGTTTTCATCGGTCGTCAATTTGTTGTCCAAATAAAAGGCAGAGACTTTGAAACGGATGTTATTTGGTTTTCCACTTTCATTGAAAAATTTTAAATAATTATTAATTAACTTCCAGTGAATTATTGTCTCTCTTTTTAATATTTTATGATTGCCTTAAATGTTAAAAATATTAAAATTTTTGAATTTTCGATAAATACTTACAACGAATAACTGTAAAAATAGTAATACATAAAAATATTTCTTTTAATAACATTTTGAAAACAAATATAATCTCAATTAATTTAACTATCAAGTGTTTAACTACACTTATTAGACTCAAAATAGATGTAATTTTATTTCAAATAAAATATATACCATATTTCTTATCGTCTGAGATATTCGCTATTATTTTAATGTTTTATTTTTGAAGATATTTCATATCAAATCATAAGTAATTTAAATGTTTTTTATAAATAAGTTATAAAACTTAAATATTTTATAGAATTGTATATAAGTAGTATGTCTTGAATAAACATTGAACTTAAAAAATTATTGTAAATCTATTCTGAGTCTAAACTGATTACCAGATGTTTTTTTATTTCTCAACTGATTTAATACATTTTAATGACTAACCCTTTGATTGTTTATTATATGAAATTTTAATCGAAATTTATTATTATTTGAATTCTTCGAACAACAAATCAAAAACAT
>JAQIXI010001596.1:0-12989 GCA_034700165.1 Galumnidae sp. Gr-Ori-00277 | reverse complement strand
CGAAATAACATGAATTGGTTTACAGTCATCTTATAGTCATTTAAATTGATCAAGCACAAATCCCCCAGATTGGACCCACTATTCACTCACCCCTTAGATTAGTGGTATTAACAGAAATACATTAATAACAGTTGAGTGGAAAATAGGATAAAATATCTCCGAAAATGTGATAACAACTGTACTGTCGTTAAGAAATAATTCTTTTATTTCGAAAAATATTATGACTCATATTTGAAGAGATATTGGAAACCATCCATTCCTTCATTTCTGTCTTTGGATTCAACTACTCTGCAGACGGAACTCTCACTTTTCCTACACTCTTGACATAAAAGAATGACTTATTTTTTCTTTTTTTTATTCCTCAGAGTTGAGAGAATATGTAATCGTTTGCTAACATTGAGTCAATTTATATCCCGATTGGGATTATTATATCATATGATATTATTTTCGCTTATTAAGCATTGAATTATCACCTAGTTTGCAAACACTCTAGTCATTTATATCTTGATTATCTTTATCCCTTAAGTCGATACAGGGTAAAACTTAAAGATATGATAACTCTTGATACTTGTTCTTAACTATTTGTTAAGAATGATAACTCTTAACAAAATAGTAAATTATTTATAATTTGATTAATAATTAATTATAATAATGATTACAAAATTTTCAATTTTATAATCTTATAAATACATCTAATAATTTAATTCCCTTAACACAAATACCAATATTTAATAGGCTTATGCAAAAGAAACTTTCTGGTAAAATTTATCTGAGAAATATTACTCAGTTTATGGAGAGACTATTAAATTTTTTGAGAAATATTTCGAGAATTATTTTTAGTTAAAAATGGGTATATTCTATCGAAAAACTTTCTAGAAATTTTCTCAAGGGGAAGAAAGTTTCTACTTGAACAACCCTTATTTTTAAACTATTAATGAAAAAGTAATCATTTAAGTTATTGTCGTCTTTAATATTAGAGTTAATGGCTTTTTCTTACAATGTTAGCTCTAATATTTTGCTATAATTCTGATAATTGATCTCTTATTGACACCTTTCCTTTGAGGCCTAAACTATAGATAAGAAATAATAGAAAGAATGTGTCATTAGTGGACAGAATAGCACAGAATTTGTTAAATTCTTTTTCTTTCTGATAATTCTTTTATCACTAAATTATTGAAAAGTTTGTAACAGAATTTGTTGGCTTTTAATAAAAAAAAACTGTTTTCAAGTTTTCAAAGAGGTTTTGGAATTTTATTCGAACACTTAATCTGAAAAACATTATTCTAACAACTTTTTAGAGTACTTCCTGTCTATAGATTTAAGTCAGATTTCTATAGAAATAGTATCTGTTGTTGAAGTATCTAATGATTTATTGAACGTAATTTGAAAATTTTTACAACTGAGTGACCGCTTATCGAAAAAATAGCAGTACTTAACAATTTGTTGACCGGAATGGCGTCAATACCAGAACTTTGCACAGCTTTTCAAATATAATAGAAGAACAACAATTGTGTCCGAGTTTTTGGCTTTTAATAACGTTCTTATAATACACTTTAATACAAGTGTTAAAGTGATCGACACCTCCCGAAACAAAAAGAATTTTTTTTCCTAATAAGTGAATAAAACTATACTAGGTTTTATAAGTAGAATCAAATTAATCTTCAAAAAATAGTATAAAAAGTAATCTCATTAGAGAAAGTACAAGTTTATATACTTTCCAGATGCAATTTGGGAAGGAGTGGGCGTAAAAGAAGATTATTGTTCAGAATTAATGTGGTCACCCTTTTATTTGTTTGATTGCATCGTTTTTTAAGGCTTAAACTTTAGGTTTGAACTTAACTTTTCTGTAAATTATTTTTTAATCTCTAAAAGCGATCGAAAAATAATTACTTATTTATTTTTTGTATTAAAAACTGAAATATTGAACAAAAAAATTGTTTAATAAACAAAAGATAAGTTTAGTTCATATTTACTAAAATAGTTTTTTGATATCAATAGCGAAGAAAATTTATTCAAAAATTAAATATCAAAAAAAATATCAGTTCACTAGAAATGCACTTTTGGTGAACTTTTTTCTTATTTCTGGAAATTTTTCCAAAATTTAAAATTTAAAAAAAATAGAATTTTAAAATGTTAAAGGTAATATTTATAGAGTTGGTAATAATAAAAATAAGCAAGCAGAAAAATTAATTCTGGAAATTACTAGACATAAAAAATTTAATTAAAAAAACGCTTGAAGTAAACCACAAATTATTTCTAAAATATACAAACATTTTGTGATAAGAAATTATTAGAAATTAAACTTCAATTCAAATGAAAACTAAAATTTTTAAAAAATTAAATAAAATATTAAATAAGTTTTTATTTTTAGAATTTTCAAAATAAAAAACATTTAATTCAGAAGTAGCTTTAGTTCTGACTTAATAGTAACTAGGTCTATTAAAAAAACTGTCCAAATTGAGTAATATTTTTGGAAAGAAAACGAAATAAAGTAAATTTGATCATCTCTTCAGCTCTTCATTTCTTTATCTTTTTATTTCATTTCATCTCTAAATACAAGTCTTAATCGAAATTTCATTGAAATTCAGTAAATGTCAGTCAAAACATAGTCTCTGAGAAAGAAATGCACTGAAATTGAATTTCACAAATGAATCCGAAGAAACATTTAAAACATATCCGAGACTAAAATGCAATAAAAGTAGAGAAAAACCCCATTTAATGGATATTCGTTACAACTATTAGTGGAATTCCACTGCACTCTAAAATATTTTTCAATCATTTTCTTAATGTTTTTATTCATATATTGATCTCATTTTGCTTTTATATGTATTTTTACGATACAATCGTATATTCATTGATCAGTTTCTTTCGACAATTATGTTATTCTTTTGAATAATGTCTTACTTTCTTAATGTTTTACTCATCGATCCTTTGATTTCATAGCAAACATTGGTTTACAATTCAATTGAATCAATGATTGAATTATAGGTTTTATTTATTAATGTATAACACGAGTCAGTGCTTTGAAACACAATAGTCCGGCACTTAATTAATGACTTTGAAATACAATTTTTTATCATTCATTCGATGGTAGAGTTCGGCAAAAAAAATAAGAAAAATAGAGGACTTCTAAGATTAGGTCAAACAATTCGTTTGTCATTTAGTCTTAAAAGCGTTTCGTTTGTGAAATCATGAGTGCATTAAAACTCTTGGCCTTTAAATTTGATGACATTTTCGAAAGCATTAGATACCAGAGCGAACACACTCTCGAAGGAAATTTAATTTTGTCCGGATGTTAACGAAAGTCTTGTCATTTTTATCGTTCAAACTTTATTCAACTCAAAGAATAAATTCGTTCTTCGGATCTATAATTGAATTCATATTTCATTTCAATCAAAAAATTTTTGATCAGAAATTCGTTTTACTTTCAAATATAAAATACATTTTAACTTAAAAATTATGGATTGAGAGACAAGTGTTTCAGTTTAGATAAAATTCTATGAAATGATAACCAAGAGCACTCTTAAAGTGGATCAATTGTGCAAGTTCAATGAATTGGAAAATCAATTTTTAATGAGTTTTTAATGTTTACGTACTTAAAATATTTAAGTATTAGATTGTTTTTTATATTGTATTTTTTACGTGGGTATCTTTTTTGTAGCAAGATACATCTTTTATTAAATTTTCTACTCATCCATTATTTAATGGTTAATAAATCTTTCTAGGTGAATCATAAATTCTATATACTAAGAAAAAATGGTTTTGAGACTCCTTGGGCATTATAATACTCCTTGGTTGTTGCAATGCCTTGAGTGTACCCATTTTCTCATAGAAAAGGTAAATATTGAGTTAAGAATTTTGTTTTAAATCCTATCACAAAAAACACACATTTGTTGAAGAATTCGGTGTTGTCTTTGTCTCACATAACTTAGACTTCACTTTTCTTTATACTTGAAACTAATTTCTACAAGATCACTTTTCCAATTTATACTTTATATTGAGTTAAACAAGATTTGATTGAAATACCAGAACTATTTAGAAATTGTTGTACTCAAGCAATAGAAGTCTTGCAAACACTTTAAGTTTAAAATTTAATTTAAAAAATTGTAGAGAAATCTATTTTTTTTGGCAAATATCCAGACATTGATTGATATTTTAAATTACACTGATATCTAACCGAAAATATTTCCTCGAGTATTATAAAGCACTGAATAATTATATTCCATTAAATATAGAATAAAATATTTGAAGAAAATTAATTTCAGTTATTTTTTATATAAAATAATATAGAGTTTAGACAATCAAAAGTAATTTTGATAAAAATGTTGATCCCTTTTATAGCCATTTGTTTTCTTTTTTTTTTATTTGCAAGATAACATTTTTTCTTTAGAAAATAAATGCACAAAAGTATCTTCAAGACATATTTTATATTTACATACACATTTTATTCTGAGCCTTATTTTGTATCTAAACTAAGCTTATCAAGGCCTTTTATTCGAGTCCAGCACAGGTTTGAAATGTTTTTCTTCTTATACGCTATAAATTCAAAAAATCATTTCAATAAAATTCTCTCCATTAGAGAAATTACACTTTCCATGACTCTCTCTCTCTCTCTCTCTCTCTCTCTCTCTCTCTCTCTGCTCTGTTTTTCATAAACAGAGAAATAAATTTAAGAACCAAAAGAATAGAATATTTTTGTCTAAAGAATTGTTTGAAAGACTCAAAAGTCATATATAGTGTTGAAAATGAATTCACTTTAAGAGAAGATTTTATTTGAATTTTGATTTTATTCTCTCTTTTCATACTTTCGGTAAATTGATTTCAATAGATTTTTACCGAAAATAACGAAAATAAGATTTAGTAATAAAACATTCAATAAAAAAACAGCGAAGAATTCCATACCAAACATATAAAATAGTGGAGGAATTCCACAAAAAGAAATATTTATTAGACTATTCAGTGACATATTTTTGAATTATAATTCTATACTAGCATTTCAAATACCGGAGACATTTATATGAATATAAAAACATACATTAATTTCGTTATTATAATAATTGTATTAACATTAAGAGTCAAATCGGAAATAAACTTCCATTTAATTTAAATGTGAATTAGAATCGGAACCAAAACGTGACTCTAATGGTTATGAACTGGAAATGTTATGCTAGGTTAAATAATGCTCAGGAGAAAACCAATTCAAGTTATTCAGTGAAGTATTTTATGAAATTTCTTAAAATTTCCTAAAAGTTTCTGAGAATTTCCAGTTTATAACTCAATATAAAAGATTGAAATCAAATGAAAAGAAATTGAATTAAATCAATTGAAAAGTTGGTATAAATTATGTAGGAGTGTTATCAGGGCTATTTTGCTTGTGGTTACCCTAAATTGAATTAAGATAAGAAAATTTCTAGAAAATGAATAATAAAGTTAAAACACTCTCGTACAATTAACTAGCAATCAAATTATAGGATTATCTATACTTTGAAATATTTAATTTTGTAAAGTAATCATTGCTATTAAGATAGCAAGTCAATTTAAATGAACTAGAATGAAATATTAGAAATGGAATAATTAAGCGAATAATTCCCGAAATTAATAAATGAATTGAATATTAATTTTAATAAAACTTTAATTTAATTTAATTTAAACCAAAATTTTCATTTCAATTGAAAAATATTTTGTTTAATAATTTTAATACATTTAATACTTAATTAATTACTAAATCGAATCTCAGTTATAATTGACTAGATAACTAACTTGATCTTGGTATTTTCTCAAACCAAATATGAATCAGTATTTACCAGATTTGTTTTATTGAAAGAGATATTCCCATGGTGAATATTCTGAGTTCAGCCCACACCTCATTTGAATAATAAAGTGTTGGTTTTTTACAAGAGCTTATTGGGAATTTAATTTCACTTTACTCATTGAATTATTAAAATATGAATTAGAGTAGAGTAAATTCATCCTACTGATTTTTACCTCTATACTATGATCTGTATATTTGAGTAAGGTTACTTTCATATCTAATGTTTAAAAGTTAAAAGTTCAACAAGAGAAAAAACATAGTCTATAAGTTCTCTCGATATTGTGTTTATGAAAATGAACATGTTTACATTACACCTACTCATTTAGTATTCTCATAGGTTATCTTATGAATAATATTTGTGGGTTTCATTATTTTTTGATTTATTCAGATTATAACAAGGTAAATATTATATAATAACTGTTTTAATATTAAGTGTAATAATAAATATATTAATATTAAATCTTTTGAGCCTTATTTTAGTGCGAATCAAATTTTGATCATGTTCATTTTACGATAATTTATATCATTAAATTATTAGGGTTAATAATCTTTAGAAAAATGGCTTCTGGATGTTTAGCTAGCACAATATTCTCTTTATATTATTATCTTAATATTTTTGATATACATGGTATGATACTTTAGGAATTAGTATCTTGCTACTCTCAAATACTTTAATGTTATAGATAACAAGGTTTGAGTTATTCTACAAAAGAGTTTCTATTTATACAGAATCTGTTTATACAATCTTTTAAAGAATCAGAGCTGACAATAGAGTATTAACAAGATTTACATACAGCTAAAGCTCTATATCTCTAACATTTACTATAAATCGATTATGTACCTTGACAACTTTGAAATAAGCAATAGATAAAGCACTTTATAAGTCGAACACATCTTATTTTCGAGTTTTATATGTCTAACAAAATTCCCGATATTTTCGTGTTTGAGTTATAGGGCTTTTTCTGTAATTCAAATATCATTACATTTATTATAATTGAATTTAGGGATGAATGAAATCTTATTGACTATAAGTTATAGTTTATAATGGTTTGATAAAATACGTAAAATATTGTTTGTTGCAAGATTACTTATTTTTTTCAAAAAAAAAGATTTTTGAAAACAAAAATATATTTTAAAACTTTATTTTAATAAAATATGAAATATTTGACAAAATTTGATAAATTTGTAAAAAATAAATATAACTTACTTTTAAGGGATTATGTTTTAAACCATACTAATAATGAAACAGTCTATACTCTTGGACATCTCATATACACAAGATACTTTATTATATTTAGCCTTTAAAGCAAAGAGAAGAGTTATCTTAGAATAATAAGAAATGTATTCAAATATTTGAATAATAATTTTTTTAGACTCAAATAATGTAATCTTAAAGGAAATCTGATTTATGTATTCAGGGATTCATGAATTTGATTAATGAACAAAAAAATTGTTTCAGAACAGACTCTTCTATTCTGATTGTCATCGAATATATTGATTTTATAAACCCAGTCATGTCTTGTGGGTGGTATTACACAACACATGGAACTGCTCTTAGAAGTAATTAAATGAGATTATCATCTTTGAAAGCTTAACAAGAATCATTTAGAGCTAGTAGCAATTTTATAAATCTTTTAATAACTTAAAAATGAGCATGCTAACCGTCAATCTTCTTATTTAATCAAAGGTCTCAACTCTGGACAGAATATAAATATTGAGAAAAAAAGATTCATAATTTCATTAATCAAATGTTTTTTAAGGCAAAACATAAGTCTATCGTTCATTAATCGTGTCTTAACATCAGATTTGGTTTCATTCCTTTCATTACTTAAGAAATTTAAGAAATATTTAGTTTTTTTTCTGACTCTTATTATTATTAACGTATAAAAAGTATATTCTATTCAAAACTAAACTCAGAAGATGAAAGTGAAGTAAAAATTTGCATGATAATATTTATTTTAAAATATTTATTCAGACTGATTATAAACGAGTAATTTTTCATAAAATCAATTTTTTTCAAAGAATAACATTTAAACGATGAGCAGAGGTTTGGAATTAAAAACTAAAAGCTATCAAGGTTATATCAAAATTATACTAAATTAACTTGTTATTCAAAAATTGATTATAATTATCAAATCTATAAGTTTAATTTTTAACTTAAACTTGTAAAAAATTTTGATTTTGACATGATAATTTAGAAATATTTATATTTGTTAAATCGAATTAATTCTTGAATATTGGATAAACCATTTTTGATACACTCTATACATTTCATAGTATAGGGTCTATACCTTACAATCAGTCCTTTAGAATCTCTGGCGATGAAAACTTTCTAAATGTTTTCAACTATAAGCCAGTGATTCTCAATTTCATTTATTGAAGTTTAATTTAAATTTTCAAATTTGACTTTCTTCATAATTTTCCTTGTTTAATAATTTATATAACTTGTTTAAAAGAAGAACAAGATGTTTTATTTATTGGTAACTTTAATATTATTTCTTATTTTTCATATAGAATAAGTGATAAAAAAGAGGGAGAGGCAGAGAGGGAGAGAGAGAGAGAGAGAGAGAGAGAGAGAGAGAGAGAGAGAGAGAGAGAGAGAGAGAGAGTAGGGAGGGAGTTTAATACTTGTTTTTCAGAGCGTGAATGAAATTCTTGGAACTTTTAGACTCTAAGAATATATTCAATTCCTTCTCTTTTATTATGAATCAAAAAGAATCGAAGTTTATAAAGAGTATATTTTCCGTCTTTTAATCCAATTGCCATCAGTCATATATAAATGTTATTCTGTATAATTAGATTACTTCGAAAATAAAAATACAGTCACAAATCAATAGTGTAAACAAGAAGAGAAAATTTAAACTATTGATAGCCTTTTTTATATCCAATGAGTTCCAATAGTATGAATTATTGGTAGTTCATTCTATTGAATGTTTACTGTAGTATTTAAAATGAATTATCTTTTCTAAAAAAATTTTGGACTTATTTTTTTTAGGAAAAAAAACTAATGATAAACTTATTATCTTGTCTCTTTTATGCCTTCTGGCTTTCAATGGAAACAGAATTTTTTAATATAAAGATAAATATAATGTATTTGTGTACTTTTATTGAATGAAAATTTGATCTAGTAAAATAATATTTTTTATTCTATTTAAATAAGAAAATGTCATTTTCAAATTAAATTGTTATTCCCAAGAACACTATAGGTTATATATAAACCGGGTTATTCTACGGATCAATTTTGAAAATAATGGATATAAAGTTCAGCCGAATTGACTTTTTTTATAATAAAAGTATTCACTCTTTTATAGTCATATTATTGTTTTTTCTCAATATTTCAAAGAAAATCCTAAAATTGAGTTATATTTTTGATAAATATATTATTCTCTTTGTATTGAAAACCAATATTTAAATTAATGGCACAGAATATAACTGAATATAATAATCCATTTGAAAAATATTCAATTTTCGAGTCACGAATCAAATAATAGATATTTTTATATAAATTTTTGAAAATCATTTTTAGTTAAAATTATTATTTATAATAATTTCCATTCGATTCAATGATTTGCACAGAATTATGATTTCCTAAAACCTAATTATTATAGGCCAATGAATTTAACCAAGGAGATTCTAATTATCATAATCAAATTTATATAGTATTCTATAGTATCCATAATACACTAGAGATTTATTATTTACTAAGAAAGTTATAATCTAGATCATATTTCTTTTTATAAGAATAAATGATGTAATACACAACAGGAATGCTCGAGGTTTGCGACCTACGACTAAAAGTGAGAATTAAGAATAATACATTTAATCTCTTGTTTGAGCAAGATCATTTACTAATTCTTAGCATTTCTTATGCCCTTTGATATTATAATTTATTTAAAATAGGATCAGAAATATGAATAAATGATCTAGATTAAGATTAAGTTGTAAAAATTTACTGCTTTTTATGAGTAAAGTACAGACTATTGCAAAAATCATAAGTGTTTGACTGTATTTATACCTTTCCTTTGGACATTTCTTTTGAAAAACAAAAGAAATAACATTTTTTATGATAAGAAAATATTTTCTAAATTGTGAGCATTTATTCCTTGATAATTCCCAGGGGATGATCTACTGATATAGAAGTTGAAGGGTAATAATAATAATAACAACCCCCCTGGGCATCTTATTCAGCAAAAAGATATTTCATCGACGGAACTAAAGAAATCAATTTTAGGTTTGATTTTATTACAATCTTTTGCTTTCATTTGACAATAAGTAAAGGTTAACGAAAAAAATGATTTCTCCGAATAAAACTAAAAATAAAGTGAAATAACAATATTATTTTGAAAATATGTTATGAAAATAAATCACAATAACTGTGAATGTATTGAATGATATATAAAATCTATTGTGAGAATGAATTAGTTTTTTTCTGTTTCCATATTTCAAATCAAAAGTTAGAACAGAATAACAGAAATTTTCCGCTAATGTTATTCACTGATAAAATATTCAGTCAATGAATCACTAAATGATACGAAAGAATGACTCGAATGATAGATAGACTAGAATTGTGTTAAAGAGGGAGAGAGAGAGAGAGAGAGAGAGAGAGAGAGAGAGAGAGAGAGAGAGAGAGAGAGAGAGAGATTCGTTTAGCTTTGGATGCCTTAAACCATATCTAGAGTATAGTCGATGGGATTTATTCGAGTAAATACTTGAATCAGTAAAGGATCGTATTTGCCATAGTTACAAATATTTTGCCAAGGTAAAACAAATTTCATAATTGACACATAAAAATATTTAGTGACAACAATAATGACCAAGTTAGTTTAAAGAATATTCTTGCTTTTAAGCGATACGTTAAAACTCGTGACTTAATCTACGCATGAGTTTCACTATCAATGGACTAAGAATTGAGTGAACAGAATATTCTGAGTCTCACTTTTCTCGTATGTCTGCGAAAGTGAATAAGTTTACTGTCTGTGAATGATATCAGAATAAATATATTCTTTGAATGAAATCTATTGTGATATCGATATAGAAGAGTAACTCTTAGTCTAAACTCTTGTGGTATTCCTCTCGAGAGTTCTATATCTTTATTTTTATATATCTTTGACACTATCTTTGACTCGAATTACTCGAACGGAAATACGAATAATATTGAAATTTGATATTATATTAGATTTAGTATTGTTTTTAAGTATAACTTTGTTTTCATTTGTCGTCGATTTTCCTATTATTTATATATTTGTTATAATAATTGAGTACTTATTTCTGGTTTCGTCATAAAAACACAAATATTTGTTTCAAAAATCGATTTATTTAAATAAAAGTAAATTTTGAACTAAAAAAAAGGTAAATATATATACTTTTGTATACTTTTATATCATAAGAATATTTTATTTAAATATTTTTTTATCCTTTTTTTATTTTGAAAAATAATTGAATGATACTTGGTATATAAAGCCTCTTTTAGGTAGTTTCAAAAAGTCTCTAAAAGTTACATGAGCATGATAAATCAGCCAATATTCATGTGATGCTTGTTAAAAAAAAAATTTTTTTTATAAAATTGCTAGCTTAAAAATCAAATTCACAATAAATTGAATGGTCCTTGATTAAATAGTCTAAAATTTAGACTCTAAAAAATCATATTTAATATAAAATTTTAAAATTTTCAAAAGTTTACAAAATAAATTATCTTGTTAATTTTTTAAATATTTTTTTACTATAAATTATAGTAAAAGTAATGCTATTAATTATTATAATATTTATTTGAAATTTATATCTCGTTTTGTATATTATTTGTAATATTATTTGGATTTTCTTTTGTTTTTCTCATTTGACTCTTAGAACTCGTTGGAGCATAAAATTCATTAAATGACTAAATATACCAAGCACAACTTGTTTTAAATTTCAAATAAATAAATATTTAAATGTTTTAGGTCGTGGCTTCTTTTAAATGTCTAATTTTTTTAATTTCATTTGAATTATTCAACAATTTGAGCTTGCTAAATTACCTTTAATTTTCTAATTTATTCATTTAAAATAATTTCTTATATTCCGTTTCAATTAATTAAAATAATTTTTCTAAAATAAATTGTTTTTTAACCGATATTTTAAAGTTCACTTAATTATGTAAAGTGTAGAAAAAATAGACCAAGATTACATTTTTCAAACGTCTATAATAGAGGAAATAAAAAATCCCACGATGCTTGATGATATTTCCTTTATCAATTTGAAAATTGCTAAACCATCGTTTTAATTAGAACCCCCCTCTTGTCTATTCTTTTATGTAACCCTTTGTCTATCCCTTAATTTATTACAGTTTTTAATTAAATCTCTCCTAAAATGGAAATTTTGAAAAACTTTTCTGAAGTTTTATATAAAAATATTTATAATATTTATTCAGACTTTTATTAATTGTATTAAAAATTTTTCTCTTTTGTGACAAAACAACAGCAAAATTAGAGCACATATTAAGACATAAATCATATGAAATAAAAACGAATTCCATTTAAAAGAAGAGAACACTAATTATGAGAAGAAGTGGTGCCAACAACTATGTCTTCATCACAAAACGATAATATCAACAACAATGACATCAAATGTAACTTTTAGTGAACATAACTCAACGAATGGCACAACTGAGTCATTCGTTGACTCTAAGCGTGATGAGGATTTGGCTCTGGTAGAAGTGGCTACTCTTGGTACTTTGTTTGTGTTAATTGTGTTTGGAAACTGTTGTGTTTTGTTAGCCCTCGCCTTAAGACGAATGAAAATGACGCGAATGTATTACTTTTTGCTCCATTTATGTATAAGTGATTTAATAACCGGATTCTTCACTGTATTGCCTCAATTGGCCTGGGATATTACATACAGGTTCAATGGGGGCAATATCTTGTGTAAAACAGTTAAATTTATGCAAATTCTTGGCCCATACCTGTCTTCGTATGTTTTGGTGGTGACAGCAATTGATAGATATCAGGCCATATGTTTTCCTCTATCAAACTGCAGTTGGACTCCCTATCGCTCTAAGTTGATGATCTCATTTGCCTGGATTATTTCCATTCTCTTTTGTTTTCCACAAATATTCATATTTGCTTATCAAGAAATTCCAGGCACTGGAGGTAAGCCTTCAAATTCACTTTGGGGTCAACTTTTAACAGTTATATTTTAAATAATG
>JAQIXI010001595.1:0-12990 GCA_034700165.1 Galumnidae sp. Gr-Ori-00277 | reverse complement strand
TATAAACATGATAATTATCTTAAGATAATAATTGAAGGAAAACTTATTAAGTGTCACAAAAGTTAATAGATCATTCATCCAAAGGATTTTCCCTAAGGATAGCAATACAGATAAAATAATAATTTGCTTGATACTTTAAGATATTAATGACTTATTTAATTTGATCTTGGAATGTCCATCAATATATTGTCCGATCAATATATTGATAAAATGTAGACTTTATAGAACTACTACTGTTATAAAACTTTGTTATCAGTCAAAGAAAGTTTACTTTCGATTATTTCTTAATATTAGATTAAATGTATTTCTAATATAAGAAATTTTATTTTTTTTAAAGAAAATTAATAATCAAATGTTTAGTCTTATGACTGGATAAGACTTTTATCGATAATAATTTATTAATTAATACTAATAAATATAAGCTGATCTTTTCTAAATTAATTTCATCTTGCAATGTTTTTTTTCCAATTTGATCAGGATACATATTGCCTCAAGTATTTGCTGGCCGTTTGTCTGAGTTATATGGAGCCAAATATTTGGTGTTGTTATCAATTCTTATGTCCGGATTAATTAACTTGCTAACGCCATTAATTGTTCGACTGGATTTTAACTTGTTCATAGCATCAAGAGTTGTTCTAGGTGTATTCCAGGGCATCCTTTATCCAGCATTCTATGCACTGTTTGCCAAATGGATTCCAGAGGAAGAGCACAGCACATTCATGCCATGGCTGGACGCGGGTATTACCATCGGCACAGTTATAGCCTCTGCCGGCGCCGGAGAGATGATTGATAGCGGCTTTCTTGGTGGTTGGCCCTCGGTCTTTTATGTTTCCGGTGAGTTTACTCTTTTTATCTATAATTAGTAGGAATTCAATGACTAATTGATATTTAATGTGATTTATAAAAAGTTCATTTATTTCTGTTCTCTACAGTTGTAGTATTTGAATGGGTTTACTCTTGAATTGACCTTGCTTAAATTGATAAGTTCCTAAATTTATCAGAACTAATCTATTTGTAATCTTGGTAGATAATTCAATTATATTGCTATTAATGGATATTTATCTAATTATTGGATTTTTCTTATTTCTTCTGATTGAAACTATTGACCTAGATCATTACATTAAGCGAGCTTCTTAATTTTACCATTTATTTACTCAAATGTTACTGAAAGCGAATTTCTCATTAAAAGCTCATATTTCGTAATTACTGAGAAAACCATATAATTTCACAAAACTATAATTTGATACTAAAGTAAAAACTATTATTACTATTCATTTCCTTTGAAATAATGTCATAGAAGTGACATATATTTACATTTCATAAAACATTTTACAATATTTTCTATAAAAAACAATATTGACATTAGATTTTAATAGTTATTGTTATTACCTATAATTTTATAAATATTCTATTAATAGATAAAAAGGTAAAATTTAATAGAAAAAAGAAATCTAATATTTATTAATTATTAATGATATTTTATCTAGGATATATAGATCATCTATATTATATGTTTACCAGGAAATATAAATATATTTGTAGGTAATAAAGTTAATAAATAGCCTTATTCGAATTTCAAGTTAATTCCTAGGTGTATCGAATTTATATTAAGAGAAAACTCAACTAAAACGACTTTTTGCTGTCTTATTTCTTTTGGCTATACTTTCAAATTCAAGCTTGATAATTCCCTTGAATTCAATTGATAATTTTATTCTAAAATATGTAAAATTATACAGCTTTTCCAGTAATCAATGTCTTTTTATTATGTAATTATAGAATAGATTATAAAAAATTGAAACACTAATCAAATGGAGTTTTTTATATAAAGAATTCATTTGATAATTAAGTTTGAATTTGAAATTTTATTTTTCGGGAAAATTCTTTGAATTCACCAATTGATTAATGAGATTAAGACTCTTTTCATAAAACTATCGATTAATTTTAGCAAGCTTATATTGAATTAAAAGACTAGATTATCGATTTTTCCTTAGAATTTTTATAGAATAGTTTTATTTAAAAATTATAATATAATTTAGCAAATGTTTATTAAATTGATTTAAACCCTGTAGAACAGTAATTTATCATGCTCAGAATTATTCACTTAAGTATAGAATTTTATCATAAACTTTATTATTGGAGTAAATAAACTCCAAGAAAAAAATGCATTAGTAATAATTCCCTTGCTAACTTGCATTAATATATTTGGTCTAAGATTATAGACAGGAATAAGTGAGAGATTATTTGATATATTGATTGGGTATATTCCCAGATCATATTCATCTTCTATTGTTTTCATTGATGTTATTTCTTATAAGAAAAACTGAATTATAGTTATCTTATAAAATCTTTTCATCCTTATTATCAAAGAGTGTGAGGGAGAGGGAGGGAAGGAGAGAGGGAGGGAGAGAGGGAGAGAGAGAGAGAGAGAGAGAGAGAGAGAGAGAGAGAGAGAATAAGTATGATTACATTGTGACTGAATAGCCTTTCATTAAGATATTCTATTTCTTATAAATTCAGTTATTTGAAGATGTGTTTTACCTTTCTTAGATTTATTATAATATGAGATTATAATAATCAAGCAACCTTTGTTAGAGTAAACATTTATTAAAGTGTTGAGTGAAAGTCGTATTTAGGCCCTAAAATTAGGTATTTTTAGATCCGATATTAACAAAGAAATTCTCGGGTCGACTCGGGTTGGGTCAGACACTCAAATTTTATTCTCTACTTTAGATTATTATAAATACGCAAACATTTATTCAGTGGTCATTCATTAAGTGATAATAAACACATAAAACGATTTTAATTAACACTTTAGTGAAGTTTACCTCAATTTGGATGAAAATTCACTTAAATATAAAATAAATTTTTAAATTTTGATTAATTTTTCAAACATTAAATTTAATTAAAAATTCAATCCCTAATAGTTTTCTGGACTTTCAAATAAATTTAATTTATCAAAGAAAATGTAGGCTATCATCCAATTTTACTCTAGCTTAAAAATTACTAATTAACCTAGAACAACAACGATTCAAACGGCTATTGTATAAAATTGATTGACTTCTCAAATCAACAAGGGAATTATTATTATATAATTTATCATCCGATTTAATATTGTTTGAATATAAAATATATGAACATGTTCATTAAAAAGATAATAAATCATACTAATTAACAAGCACTTATTCTTAAATCTTTATTAAAGCCTACACTTACTTTGCAATTATAATTATTTTATCTAGATAATTTGCTTCTAAATATAACTTTAAGACTGCTTTAGTTTTACTAAATTTGATGTATTATCTTATTTTGTTGTTTTTGAGCATGGTAATATATTTTATTTAATGACAAAATTATTTAAATATTATTTTATTCCAAATTTTGAGCTAGAATCTTAATTTTTTACCTAGAATATTGTAGAACTATCTTGAAAAGTTCATTCTCAAATTAACTTTGCTTACAAACCAAAGAGTCATTAACTTATTTTAATAATTATTGGCCTTGCTTATTTAGCTTGGTCATAATTTATCATGATAATTATCGAGAATTGCTTTTTGCAGGAGTATTAGCACTAATTTGGTGTCTTTTCTGGTGTTTAACGATTACATCGACTCCGAGTCAACACAAATGGATCTCAAAAAGAGAACTAAATTATATTCTGAGCCATACATACAGTTCTGATATGAGCGCCAAAGAGACAAACAAATCAATTCCGTGGCGAAAGATCTTGAGCTCAAAGTCATTCCATTCGACACTAATAGCAAAAGTCACGTACGGAATAACCTTCGACTTTATGACAACAAAAATTCCGGCATATCTTCAGGATGTCATCAATTTCCCTATCGATGAGAACGGGTATACCTACTCATTCATTATGGTTGGCTTTGCCATAACACTACTGACCTGTGGCTTTGCCGCCGATTGGGTCATCAAAACCGGTCCATTCAGTAAGACAACTGTCCGGAAGATATTTCAGACGATATCGGGCTTAGGTATGGCTCTGACACTATTCCTACTGCCGTCAGCCGGTTGTGACAGACCCTGGAATATATTACTGTTGACAGTATGTATGCTGTCTTACGGCTTCACCTCTGGAGGTGACGTTCCTATAGTGCCAGACATGACAGAAGAATTTGCCGGTACAGTTTTTGCAGTAATGAATACCCTTTGCTCTATCAGTGGTTTTGTGGTTCCCTACTTTGTTGGAGTCATTATTGACAGTAATCCAAACTCAATGCGATTATGGAGTTATTCTTTCTATATATCGGCCATAATTGACATCTTTGGCACAATTGTGTTCATACTCTGGGCATCAGCTGAACCCCAGAACTGGGAGTTGTTTGATAAGACACATAACGTAGACAATAACGAAGAACAGATTATCGATGAAACACTTCATATGAATGATATGAGAAAAGAAGAAAACTGTAGAAAAAATTACAATACATGTCATTATAGTATACCATAATGTGTTCTTAGTCTATCTTTTATTTCATCAAGATTATTTTCGTTATTAGTTTTTATTATATAAATCTCTTATTTTAATGTTAATATTTCAAATGATTGCAAGGTGAATTCATGTAAGACCTTTTTTGTTTTTTTGTGTGTATATTCTGGAGGATTTATGTATCAGACAATTATTTATTGTAATAAAATATGTTTTTTGCAAGATCATTTTTCAAAAACAATTGTTGTAATAAAAGAACAATAAATCTTATGATTAAAGGTCGGAATTATAGGTACTAAAAAAGGTCCTTATAGGCCCTATATAAGGTTGTAATTAACATGAACCAAGGTTCTAAAAAGGGGTAAAAAAGACTCTTAAAAAGGCATTTATTTTTCAAAAATTTATTGTTAAAATTCGAGGGTCACATCATTTTGCCCTCAAATAATACTATTTATTTTCTTAATTCTGTTAAAACACTTCTTAAGTAAACTTTGAATTCTATGTGAATCGATTCGTAAGTCTAATAAATACAAAACAGTAGAGAACTCATTGAAATATTTTGATTAAAATTCAAAATATTTGAATTTGTTTTATATTTCAATGCTTTTATTTTTAATTACATTAATTTACTTATAAAACGTTACTCATATAACAATTCTCATAAAAAGGCTGTTATCACTCAAATAGGTCGTTACCTATCATTAATAAATAGGCATTTATAAGCTCTAAAAACTTTCGTTTAAATGACCCTCAGTATGAGTTCGATGGAGATCTTAAGTTTTAAGACAACCAGCCAAACCTATCAACCAGTAAAAATAGGCAAATAGACTAAATTCCGGTCTTTACTTATGATAGAAATAACTGAGACTTTTGGTATTAATTAACTAAAATGTTCCCGAGTTTAGTAACAAGGAATATCGATTTACTTTAACGAGTTACCTAGGTTATAAATTACTTTTTTTACTACTGTATTTATCAAGATTATAAACTTCAAGTAAAGGTAGTGTCAGAGCATTTTATCGGAGGATATTTAAAACGGAAACTGAGTTTAACAACACTTAAGATAAATAAAAATTGTTTCACTCAGAAGTCATCTACAGATAAAACACTTTATAGATATAAATTCTTCATAAAATGGGAATCCATAAGAAGTTTTACATCCAACTGTTTCTTTAATAACTTTTCTAACTTAGAATGAACAAGGTACATGTTTTTCAATTATTAAATTTTTCTCTTCTTTGAATAGATTTATTTCTTTGGAATTAATACAAATATAAAAATGCTTTCGTTTCTAATAAGGAATAAAATTTTAATTTTAAAAAAAAACTCTTCTAAAATGATTCAAAATTTTTATGACTTTTGAACTTCTTGGTGAGTTTGACAACAACAAATGTTAGAATATGTTATTGATATCAAGTTCATTCTATGCTATTCTATTTAAAGTTTAAATTGATTGCAAACAAATGGACTTTAATTAAACTTATATTTATTTTCATTGTTTTTCTTAAACTTAACTTATTAGTAAACTTAACTTGTTAGTATCGGAAAAAAGAGCAAATTTGGAGTATTTTGAATTTTTATTCTTAAATACTATTACCAAGTCTTTCAAAAATTAAACTCTTTAATAGTGATTTAAGCATTAACATTTCACCTTTCTTATACGTTATTTAATGATTAAAGTTTTATTATAATGAAAAGTACTGACCAAAGGCTATAAATAATGTCTTTAAAAGTAATAATAATTTTCGTTAATTTTATTTACGATGGAATATTATCAATTGAACATTTTATCTGGATAAAATCATTATTTGTTCATTTAAACAGGCGCACATTTAAAAATTCCTATCCTAAAACTTAACTAAATTTAAACTATGTTTTAGTGAATTTGATTTAAATTTTAGTCACTATTATATTCAGGGCTAAAAATTTGTGCGAAAGAGTCAGACGACTGGAGATGACATTACCTCCAGATTTCAATTAATTTATTTTTTGCGTTCAATATTAGATTTAGTTTTAAGAATTAATTTTGTTTATAAACTATTCTGTGCTATTAACACACCATGCTCTTTTGAAGTCTACCCGAGTCAGGCCATGGCTCTTAAAGTGAAAGAATTTTGTATTAAAAACTGAAAGACTTTTCATATAAACTCTTTTGAACAAACATTGAATTTAATTAAAGCTTAAATTAATGCAAAAATTAGCAAGACTATTCTTTTTGCAAAAATGTCGATAAAAGAACCATGGTTACAATTAATGGATATTAAAGGTATTCATTAAAAATAAAAAAAAAAGATTTTATTATAATCCCATTTAATTTATTACTTAATCTTTTTAGTGAAACAATGATCACATTGTACTTTGTGCAAGATTATCATTGTCGAACATACTTTCCAACATCTAATTATCAAGCTCATCTAAAAGTTTGTCAATTAAATGGTCAACTATTTATCCAAAGAATCGACAAATGGTCAGAAAATTTAAGTTTTTTCATATCCTGCGCTTAACCATCAGGTAAATTGATTTGAGCAAGGTTCATTTCAAAGTATATGTTAGGCAATAAAAGTCAATTTTAATAAAATTGAAGTAAACGATTGATTGTATTTCTTAAGACTCAAAAACCATTTATGAAAAGAATTTAAAATTAATAATTTGTCAAATTTTTAAAATTGTCAGGTTCAACTAAACTAAATTATTCACTTTGTACCTTTAGTACCAGTTGGAAGCTCTTCATCTTATAAATCATTATAAATTACCTTGATTAAATTTATTTCACTCAGTGCTATTTTAGTTTTAATTTAATTATGCAAATCATTACAAACAATTATTACCACCCCTGTGATTCTTTGAGAATCCCTGGGCAAATTTAATTTGGCACAGAGTGATAAATATTCAACATTCCCTTTAACACTAACTCGGGAAAGCTCTATATAAGGTACTCTGATATCATAATAAAAACAGGGATGGCGAAAGGGGGCATTCGGAATACTCTCTTTGGAGAGCAAAATTGGCAAAATGCCCCCCCTAGGATTTTGAACCCTTAACATTAGCGGCTATAGACAAGCACTAGGTCTGTCGAGACTTTTTGCTCTAGGGAGGGTATTTTGACCAAGAATTATATGGTTAAAATTAGACTGATTCGCCTAATTATATCCTGAAGTCATTTTTCCGAATGGCAATGTTCTTGGCCAAAAATCGCTAATAAATTTAGTGCAAGGTTCATCAAAGCTTAAAAAAGATCTAAATATAGACATGAGCAAGAAACATTACAAATCTTTCATTAGTAAAATTTAATGAATAAACTATTAATAAAACTAATTAGTGTTCATTCAATAAGTAAAACATTTGATTAAAATTTACAATAAAAGTGCGAAAAACTAATGAATTGAATATAAGTTTATTCGCAAAACACTATCAGTGACACATTAGTAATGTTGCTTGCTCATATTTAAATTATTTTAAAGATTCTTATGCTAAATTTATCGGCGATTTTTATCCAAGAACATTCGAAAAAAATGATTTTTTAATATAATTAAGCCAGTCAATCTGATTTTAACCATATAAATCTCATTATGATATCGGAGTTCCTTATAGAGCGCTTTCCCGAGTAAGTAGAACACCTAGTCAATTCATTAATGCTTTTGTTTTTATTATAGTATATTATATAATATAATATTATATTTATTTTTTATTATATTATATAAAAGATATTTAGAATTTTATATTTTTTTCTCTTTTATTCATTCAAAAGCAAATAATGAATAATTAATTAATTACAATAAAAAATACTACTCTTTTTTGAAATGCTAATATAGTATCTTGGTAAATATTTGAAATAACATCAATTCATAAGATACCATGGTAATTAAATAAAACTCATTGGCATAATTCTATTTTTTCTTTATTATAAATAACCTAGAGCAAAGAAATACTTACAGAATAATTTAAACGTAGGTCTCATCTTGGTTAGTTTCAGGCGAAATATTGAGAGAAAGTGTCCGGTCATTTGGCGTCTCATTAGTTCTGACTCTTTCGTTGCTGGTTTTAGGCAATGTTTGTGGTCGTCCATTGACCTGTCTATTAGTTATCATGCAACAAGTAATCAGACTCTTAAACCTATGCCTGAAGTTCTCGTTTAGCCAACAATAGATGAATGGATTGTAACTGTAAAAAAAATGTAGCAAGATGAATCACTTTTTAGAAATATGAATTACTTTGTATGTATGATTGAGCAAGGACATTTGAATACATTATGTAAATATTTGCTTATTTTCTTTTATTCAAATTTAATATTTATTTTGAAATTCTGACAGAATTTTATATTAAAATATTTTCATAAGAAATTGAGAAAAAAAGGAGTTTATATTGATAATAATATAACCTAGGATAATAATATTGTCAAGTGATATGTGTATGCAAATTATAAAGTGTTTTGTTAGTATTATCATGGTATTCAAAAGAAAGGCATATTTGTTTAAGGTAATTTTATTTGAGAAACACAATCAATTTACCTTGGTTCCAAAAAAATAACACATATATACTGAATATTTACAATTATAACATTTAAATCTATCTAGGTAAATATCATTTTGAAACAAAGAAAAAAGAGTAAATAAGTTTATAAAAGCATTAAAAAAAGTAATATAAGTAAATACACTTTATTTTCAGTGAAAATGCCTTTCATTTCATTTTCCAATTCAATTGAACTCTAAATCGATTTGAAATACAGTGACGCACACAATGGCGTCTCCAATGGTTACTCTGAGTATTTTTACCAAGAATATTCTTTGATAAGATAAATTAGATTATGACAAATATATAAATAGTTAAGTCAAATCAATTTATCATAAAAAACAAGTTATAAATAAATTCAATTTAGCAAGCTTTTTGATTCTAACAGACTTAAATATGCATTTCTAGACGCTTAGACATCCATGATGCTTTTACGAATGATGTTTTTTCCTTTTATTAATTTAAAACATTTCGATACTTTATTTTGTAATTGTTTTGAAAATCTTTGTGTGTGTGTGTGAGGGGAGAGGGAGAGAGGAAGTGAGAAAGGGAGAGGGAAAGAACTCAAGCAGTTGTTATTGAAGCAGAAAAGACATAGAATTAAAGTAGAGCTCAAGACAAGGCTGTCGTCTCAAAAAATACAAACACTACCGACTCTATTTACCTAGGTAAATTACACTAAATCAAAATTATTTAACCTAAAATCGATGAGACCTTATTAAAACAAAATAATTATCCGGATAGAATTTAATTAAAACATTTAATTGAATTTATTTTAAAATATTATTTTAAGGGAAAACCATAGGCTTTATATTAGTAACGAGAGTTAGCGCTCACTTTTGATGGGCACTCATTGGGAAGATTTACCGTATAAAAAGTCTTGTAATACGAACACGACTTTTACATAAAAGTTATTCAAATAAATGTTTTATTCAGGGATGTCCAAAGGGGGGATACCCCCTGATACCAAAAAGTTGGCAAAATACCCCCTGGAAAACATCGGAAAACAGACCCCACCCTAAAAACCGAGTTTTTTTAGGTTTTTCAAAATTTTTGAGAAAATAATGCGCTAAAAGTGGTATTTAGATGATTTTCTTAAAAAAAATCCAAAGAATTTCATCATTTTAAGGTATTTTATCAAAAATAAGATCAAAAATGAACAATTTTCATCCAAAAACTTGTAATTTTTAACAAAAAATGCTTTACCTTTAACTTAGAAGCTTAAATTTGATTTTTATAAGATATTAATAAAGCGATTTATATGTGAAAAACTAGAATTTTTTTGAGGTCTTACCAAAAAATACTCTCCTAATACCCCCTGAATTTTGACAAAAATACCCCCTTGGACCACCCTGAGACTCGATCCTTTGGCCATCCCTGGTTTTAATTAAATCCATCTATTAATTTAGTTTTAGTTATAGTTTATTCATTTTAATAGAAATAATGTTGATTTAATAAAATTTACCAAGATAAATAGAGTCGTGTAAGTTCAACACGACTTTTATAAAAAAAAAGTAATGTTAGTGCTTTTGAGACGACTTTCAAAACAAATTCATTGAATAAATTTCACTATGCTAGATCATTTTGAGTAAAATTTTTAGAATAAATATATGAACCTTTTAAAGTGATTAAAAATGAAAATCATTTAATTTGAAATTCTAAAATCATGCCCTTGATACTCTTGAGAATTATTTTCTATTTTCAAAATTGATTAAAAGCTTTTTTACAGAATTAAAAGATTTTAAAAATCATTAATCCGGAAATTTCAGGGAATCTTTTTACATTAGAGATTAGATTTAATAGAATAAGTAGCAAGTTAAAAGCTTTTCGAAATCTGTTATTTTAAAATTAATCTAAAATTATAAGCAATGTTTTAAAAACTATTGTTTTGACTAATTTTTAAATTTTTTTTTTAAAAATTTCATTAAAAAATATTTTAGATAACAATCTATAAGAACTCATTAAAGCCTCAAATATTACATTTCATTCATTATTTTAAAAATTATATATTGAACTGAATATTCAGATTTTGATTTTATATAAATTTTTAATTAACTAGAAACTATACCCAATAAGTTTGATAGGTATCATACCTATTAAGTTTGTAATTTTAAACCTTATATAGATCTAGTCATATAGATAAATGAATGAGATACTTAAAGTAGAATTTACTAAGGTATAGTAATTATTCATAAAAGATTCTCAAAAATTATTTTAGTAAATAGAATTAGAATTAAATGAATAGATCTAGCTAGAACTTTCTATTTTGTGTAATTTCTCTTTGTTTCAAACTTATTTGAGACAATATTTAAAAATATTTGAATAAGAATATCTCCTATGACTATCCTTGATAACTGCGAATATAATGGCTTTTTATAAAAATTTGAAAATTCTAAATAAGTTTAGTCATAATACCTAACTAGGTAATTATGTTGTGGCGGTTGACCACAGGAGAGGACACGAAATTCATAATTGAAATGCTTTTATTCAAAACTAATTAAAAACAAAACATTTAATATTAATTTGTGACCAAAATTGTAATAAACAAAACCACACAAAACATTGGTTTGAGTCTTGACCAGACTTTGAGTCGAGAGATCTGTTCTCTTCAAAGCTAAACGAGAAGTTAAGGCAATGGTTGCAAAAAGCACTGGTTGTAGACTTGGGTCAGTCTAATAGTTTGAGTTATAATGAGTGGTCTATGGCTCAGTTATGAATTTTCCATATTTGAGTTATATTCGAGCCATAATTGAGAAATAGTTGAACGTCAGCCATAGGACTGACCCAATATAACAAGATTAGATTTCTTTAAAAGGATTTTGAATGTTTGACGAAATGTTGAATGATTTTATTGTAAGACTAAAACCATTGCTTATATAAGAATATTAATTTTTTAAAAGGTTTGCCCAAGGTAACTTAGAATTTATATCAAAATAGAATACGCTATTATTATATTAAAAAATTCCTTTTAATGCTATTAAAGTCAAAATAATTCAAGCATGATAATATTTGTATAATTTGAAAAATAATAATTTAAAAAAAGCTTACTTGTAAACCACTCCAATGGACTCATGGAATTTCATAAAAAGAAAACCATGGTTAAATTCTTTATAACAATCTGATTCCAAATATGAACTTAAAAAGTGCTTATGGCCATTTCTAAGATTAAAAAACCATGGTCAAAATATTTGAAAGATTTCATTAAAAAAAGCTTACAAAATAAATATAAGTTTTGAACTTTAAATGGTTATATTAAAAATGATTAATATTAATGAATAATGTAAAGTAAGTTTCAACTAATGAATAATCCCTTATAAAATCAATGAGAATTTATTTATTTATTGGCTTTACTCATCAAAATTGTACATTAACAGTAATCTTGCTAAAGTTTAAAGAAGGATGGCAATCCCTCTGCTTCTAAAAGTCCAGCTTGCACCCGGGATTTTTTATACGCTTTTGATAAAGGACAACAAGCTGAACTCAAATATTTAAAAATATTTTTAATAACTTATATGGTTCAGCCGCTAGAGAGCGTCAAAGTCAGAAAATAAAAATCAATGTATCTCATAATGGAAAAATTAATACTTGAAAATTCAAACTTTGACGCCCTCTAGCGGGTGAACCTTATGAAATTTCCTAAATATTTTTATATTTTCGAGTTCAGCTCAATGTCCTCTATTGATTGCAAATAAAAAATTCCGGATGCAAGCTGGCCCCGAAATGGCCATCCTTCTTTATCTTTCATTTGTAAGCTTTTTTAATGAAATCTTTCAAAAATTTTGACCATGGTTTTTTAGTCTTAGAAATGGCCATACGCATTTTTCACTACATTTATGTAATAAAGGGTAGTATATAGTTTCGTTTTGCACCTATTCTTCAGATATTAACGGAGAGGAAAGGGAGGTCTTTTATTAGTAATAGAAGAATATTTCCTTGAATATTAGCTGATAAAATATAGCATTATGTTATTAATGGAAGGACAGAGAGGCTTGTGTTTCTCTAGAGCCCAATTTTTCAAATATTAACTGAGGACTATG